>MJHO01000378.1:79682-108311 GCA_002076135.1 Xerophyta viscosa | reverse complement strand
TCCGTAAAAATGTTTTGACGTTTCGGACCTCAGGTTGCTATGGATTCTCTTGTAACAATGGAGGAGATTGATACATTAGGATCTATAGCAAGCTTTGCCGGACCACGTGGTGAAGTTCACCTCCTCCGTGAAAGGCACCCGGGCTCGAAAGTCCAAGACTCGGCTCAAACCTCTTCAAATGTTTTAAAATGAATCACAAGCATTCCCAAACTCGTTTTAAGAGCTAAATCATATGCTTTGACCCGCCGGAGCTCCTTTGGTTTCCGCTGCGTATTTTTGGGCTCCCGGCGGATCTTCCCCGTCGATGTTCCACCTATCCCCTAACCGTCGCGGCCGCGCCCCGGGGGCTCGGGTCGTGACAATTAGTCTTTATATGTGGAGGTCATAGCATTTGTTACACGTTGCCTTGTGGAGCTATGAGGATCTTTATATATTGACCTCAATACCTCCTTGTTTAAGAAAGCAAATTTACATTTTGAAAGAGATCATGTATGTTATTTGTTTTGAGCCTTGTCATGAATTGTCATATTTGCTATCGCATGAGTATATCATGGTTATTGAGGATATGGTGGATGAAGAGTATGTTCGTAGCATGGTTATTTCATGTATTGAGTGAAAATTGGTATAGGCATATCGGTGAGCAGCAGCATATTACAGTTAAACATATATTTCAAATCTGAATAATAGCATACGATTAAAGTGAAGCTATTTTAGTCCAATGGATTTGCACGTCTCTGCAATTTGGTTTATATTGATGCATCATATTTTTCTCTTCTTCTTGTGGGTGTTGCGCACTTCGCTTGGATGCATGTGTATTTGTCCTTTTGGTCGTCCGAAGAGGGATTTATGAGGGTTGGTATCCATTCTCGGCGTCCTTTCATTTTATTTGTTTTTTTCTATTGTTCTTTTGCTTTCTTTTTCTTCTTCTCTTCTTTTCTATTCTTTTTCTTTCCTTCTTTTCTTCTTTTTGTCCCCCTTTTTTTTAAGGACAGCCGAAGGATGGATTTACCTTGAATTTCTATCCTCTCATATTTTCTCGGAATTTCTAAGAAGAAATTTCTTGGAACAACATGAATGTTATGCACATCGCGATCTCCATGTGGGTTTGTTAACTATATCGGATGTCGTTGTAAGTCCTTGCGTACAAACCTTAAGATATTTTGGTCATAATCGAGGTGATTTTTGCGGACATGCAATAGTTCAACGTGAAATCTTCAGGCTATTTTCAATTTTGAAAAGTCACGTTTAATTGTGTTATGCTGCTGATGGGTTAGGAGTTATGCATGTTCAGGTTGTTTTAGGGCGAGTATATGAGTGAATAAAAGTTGGATTTGATAGCTTATGACAATTCATGATAGAGTCAATTCCAAGCTTCATGCCAGATCTCTTTCGTATGTAAATTTGTTTACTTAAACATAAGCTATTGAAGCGAATAAGTGATAAGAAATATATGCAAAGATATTTGTGGTTTGGGAGTGGGGCTACGTTGTTTACAATAAGTTATGAGAATATATTCAAAACATGATATAAAATATGAACAATTTTGTTACATCATAGCATTCGATTCGAACGAGTCAAGTGGCAATCAGTACAATTGACCCTAAATTTCCAAAAACATGATGAGCTGGTGTTACACTCAAGGCACAATCCCGTTGGAGGTTTGTCCATAGGGTCAATGACCTCGTCCTTGTTGCCCGTAGTCGTTTGTTAAATTGTTGTTGTCATGGCTCATGAATGTATCATCTTCATTACTCTCGTGCTTGTTATTCTTGAGGGCCGCCTCGACTCTTACGCCAATACGGACCAAATGAGCAAAATCAATTGCGTTGGCGCATGATAGTTTGTGTTGCTGGTTTAAATAGTCAACTTCAATAAAAGTATCAACCAGCTCTTTCTCTGTCATTGGTGGCATTATCTGTGCAGCTTGGTTCCTCCACCGCAGTGCGAACGAGCGAAAGTCTTCATTCTTATTCATAATGAGCTTCTTCAATGATGATTTATCTGGGGCGAAGTCAGCATTGTGCTTGTAGTGTTTAAGGAAGGCGCCGGCTAGATCGCCCCAAGTGTGAACTTTCGTCTTATCAAAGTTGAGGTACCACCTGATCGTGGGGCCTTTTAAGCTCTCTTGGAAGTAATACATCATTAGCTTTTCATTTTTCAAATAGGCGCTCATTTTGCTGCAATACATCTGTATGTGTATATGTGGACCAGTTGTCCCGTCGTATTTCTCGAATTTTGGGACCTCGAAATCTTTTGGTATTTCCATGTCAGTAACGATGCAGAATTGAGCGGGGTCCTCAGTTCGCTGATTTCCCTCTAGTATTTAAATCCTTTTGAGTATGTGCTCCATCTGGTTCAACGTCTGATTATCAGTTGCTTGAGTTATCGTTGTAGTTAAGGCAGTTGAGATTGTGATAGATGTGTTAGCTGCTTGCAAACCAGGCTCTTGCAGTTTTCGGGGGAGCTGCTGCTCTGATATATGTGCTGAACCGGATCACGGTTCACATGGCGCCGGTGGTTGACAGGGTAGTTGTAATGCCAGTAATGCACGGACTTGTTGTGCAAGATCTTCATTCTGTCGTTTCAACAACTTAATCTCTTCTCTCAATGCTTGATCATTGGACTTGTTTTGCCTATCTTCGTGGCTACTCATGACTATTGCCTCCTTTAGATCAATCGTGTCTGGAGAGACATGATGTATCACAAACTCATGGAAAAGCGTTTCATAAACTTATGCAGGGGGAAACATGTAGAAATAATATAGACATATGTTAAGAAGAAGAGTGGATTGTGATCTGATTGTGGGATACGTGTTATGTACATATGCGTTTGTATAGGATCTTCAAAAAAAAGAATGGTATGTACAAATGTTGTAGTGTGGACAGATGATAGCTGGATTAGGAATATGAGGACTGATTTGAAGAAAGAATGTATGTATACAAAACAATTATTGTAAAATGGTGATGTGGCTGTGGATTAGATATAAGTGCAGACTTGAGATGCTAAAAAGAATGAAACAATTAAGGGTCTGTATATTATGTAAAGCTGCAAAATATCAGCTACTTATTTATACTTCTCATTTATGTATTTTCTTTATTTTTTTTATCGGTCTACATGCCGGTAGGTGTAACTATGGATACCTACGATGGCTGGGCTTACGGACTACCTACGCACATTGTACGTAAGCTCCGGTTATCCCAGTGGCTTATCTAGCAGCCTGTCATTGCTGGGGTTCCCACCGACGACCAATGTACATAGTACATCAGCTCGATGTACTACCCAGGTAACATCTTGGCTAAGGTATAGGGGCCAGGCATTACGGATTATCTACGTGCATTGCACGCAAGCTCCGATTGTCCTGGTAAATGTGATAGGCATACTGCCATGGCTAATAGCTGAAATGTGTGATATGCCAGTATGTACATTGTTCATCAAATATATACAAAAAGAAATAGAGCAATCCAAATAATCAATTAAAATATATATGTCCTTGTTATGTGAAGATATAAACCCAATATTATTTTTATCACCTAAAATGAGCCTGACGAGTCCCCAGTGGAGTCGCCATCTATGTTGACGCCTTCCCCGGAGGGAAAAAGGGTTGGAGTCCGCCACTTAGATATTTTGCGGAAAACTAGGAAACCGAGATAAGGCACATAAGTGATTCGTCAAGCTCGTTCATCGTTTACGTGTGGGGAAGACGGAACATCCCCACAGCGCCCCTCAAAGAGGGTACTCTATAGGTGATTAGAATAATTTTTGGGTTTACATTTATCAATATTTTTATATTATATATGCATATTTAATTTTTATACCTAATATAAAGGAGAGAGATCGATATCACTCACTCTCTAAATCATAAATTAGGTCGACACATCCAATATCGAATATATATACCTGTTCGGGATAATAATCCATCATCTCGTTTCTATATATCCTTTATTTGAAATGGGATTTGATTTTTATAAATCTGCCTAATCGTATTAGGAGAGTAATATCCATCACTTCCTAGTGCGATTATTCATATTTATTTATCCAGTTACTCAGATTAAAGGATTCATACCGTTCCTAACCTGCGTATCTAGAGAAAATCAACATCTCTATTACTTATATGCATATATTAATAATGTATTTACGGCATTACGACTATTTTCATCTTATATTATATGCATACAAAAATTACACTGCTATAAATTGCAAATCGAATTAATATTCTTATTTATCGGGGCTCAGCGCCGTGTCGTTTCCTCTTCATCGCCCCATATTATAATGGTAGAAATATTCATCTCCACCCTATTAATAAATTATACATTTGTATGTTAATTATTAGTGGGGAAGAAATATCCATCTCTTCCCGGTGTTTCCGTTATTCGAGTTACTCATTTTATTTATAAATAATATTCGTATCATATTTTATAATATTTATACGAGAGTGGGGAGTCAGCAATATCCATCGCGTATCCCCTGACTCTTATTTATTATCAAGTTTATTTTTTTTTCGGGCGAAAATATCCATCTCTTCCGAACTTTATTTTATACACATGCATATGTATTATATGGTTGATTATATATTTATTGGTTAGATAAAATTTAAATTGGATTATTTGATGATAATTAGAGTTAATATTTATTATTAATTCATTAATTAAATTTATAAAAGTAATAAAAAATCAAAATAAAAAGCAATTTGGGCCCTTATTGGGCCGGACCGGACCACTTGGTCCGGTCCGCGAGCTATCTAGCTCGCGCCCAGGCGCGCGCAGCGCCTGTGCTGGACCCGAGCTGGGCTCGGGTCCGCGCGCAGGGAATAACCTTGCGCACGACCGGCTGGGCCGGTAACGACCTGCCCAGCCGATCGTCGTCATCAAAGACGAGACCGCGAGCTCGCGCTCGCGAGCTCGCGGTCGACGCCGGCGGCCATGCCGCCGGCGCACCGTCGCCGGCGGTGAGGTTCTTATGCCTATTGCTAGGTTTTAGACCATTCGGACACGTTGGCGTCGTCAAAATTTGCGTTCGAAGCTCCGTTATCGTGTTTTCGGGTTCGCGGAGTTCCGGCGGCGTTTCGGCGATCGGCTCCGTTATTCATTGTTAGGGTCGTTCTTAGGGTTATCAAGTATGCTGAATTCAATGGAAATGTTAAAATTTTATTTTAACGTATATATTATGCGATATTCATAGGTGCAACTTTATGTTATTATTTTTATTTTTATTTTCGGCCGCCGTGGCTCGTCGCCGGCGAAGCCACGGCGGCGTAGTGTAGTCTAATTCGTGAGGAGATGATTAAGAGATAGTTTTTGAAGGATTACCTGCAGTTTCGAGATGATTTGAGGTGATTGCGTGATTGGGTCCGATAGGTGACCGTGCGACCTCGAGTTTCTCCGGCGCTTTGACGGAGACGGCGAGGGTGAGGTGCTGCAGTGGTGTTACAGGATTAAGAGAGGGTGGTGGTGCGTGGTAATGGTGACTGGAAGCTCTCTCTCCCTCACACTCTCTCTCTCTCGGCCTCTCACTCTCTCACTCTCTCTTCTCTCTCTCCGGCCCCTCTCTCTCTCTCCCCCCTCTAGCATGCTGCCCCTCTCCCTGTATAAATAAGTATATGGGTGGGATAAAAGGTCAAGGAGGCATTTAATGGAGGTGTGGCTTAGGTGAGGGAGATATGGTGATGGGGTTGAAAAATGAGAGGGGGGGTTTGGAAGGCTACCGGTGGTAAGGCCCCCCCCTCTATTTTCTTCTTTTTTTTTTATATTATTATTATTATTATTATTATTATTATTATTTTATATGTCCATTGTATATATGTGCGTATATGTGCATTTGTGTATATGTGTATGTGCTATGTTATCGCGTGTCATATGTTATTATGCGCGTATATAAGTGTATATGTATATACGTGTCATCATACGTATATATGCTATCGCAGACACGAAATGGATCCAATTGGGCTTAATCGTTGTTAATTTGACTTATTCAGGCTGATCGAGCTTAATCGAACCTGACTGAGTAAATTGAGTGAGGTTAAATCCAATTACGTTTTGTGAGCTCTAATTAGTGCATTTCGCTAGTGCATACTGATTGCCCGGACAAAATGGGGTGTCAACAATGCTCGAGGTAGAGCAAGATTTATGTTAATTAATGCAGAATGTTTTAAAAACCGAGAGTAATGGTTTGAGACGTAATGTACCGCTTAAGCTCGTTCGATCACCCGGAGGTCGTTGCAGCACGATTCAGGATGGGAGACGGGCCGGAGCCGCGGAGGCGCCAGAAAAGATTATGTAGCCCAGATAGGGCCAGTGGACGTAGTTTCATCGACCCTTTGGCCGAGGTGGTGGCTACGATACCAGACGAGGCTCGTTGAGGTCACTCCGGATACTGACCAGTTCCGAGTAGCTCCCATGTAGACGTCTATGGGATCGTCTCCATTGAGGGTCATGTTGCCGCTTATGTGCACTTACGAAAGATTCTTGATCCTTGGTACTGTGCAGGATACCCAAGCTCACGGGTGCGAGTACCTAAAGAGATTTGAAACATGAGAGGACTAACTGGTTTGGTAGTTTAGTCCACGCTGACTTAAGAAAGATAACTTAACCTGATGGATTTTGGGTAAACGATTTCTTTATGTTATGCTTGATGTGTTGATGTTTATCTTATAAGTCAAGCATGCTTTTGTTTGTTGATGATGGATCACTTGTTACTATGTTGTAGCTGATAGTTTATAGTTTATAAGAATGCTACTTGATATGTTCGTTATGTATGTAGCTTATAGTTGTTAAGCTTATAATATGCCGAGTTCGGCTATGCTTGTGCATATTGATGTTTATGTGCTTTTTGGTAAGTATGAATGACTGTAGGAATTGATAATTAATTTTGGCATGCAAGATATGTTTTGGTATGCAGACTGATATTGCATGTTGGTGTGTGACTGGAGCTCTGGCAGTTGACCTGAGGGGCTGTTGGGGTGGGTCACTCACTGAGTATATATTTTTATATACTCATGTTACTACCTTCTTCCTTCAGGTTGTTGCGAGGATCGCTGACGTTTCGAAGTGTGAGCTTTGGAGGGATTTTATTGACTTTGGGGTCAAAATATAAATTGTAATATGTATTATTATCCACTGCGTAATTAATTAAATTGTAGTAATTGTTTAATATTGTGAACTGGAAGTGTTAGCTCATAACACCTGTCTCATTTTCCTTTTCTTCCTCTCCAAAAAAAAATATATTTTTCACTAAATTCCTGACCTCCGGTTACGGGGCGTCACAAGGCATGTATCACATACAAGGCATGTTACAAAACACAACATGATAACAATTATCAAATCATAGAAAAATAAGCATGCTAAACCACCAGATGATCATGGACATCTACCTAATCCACTCGAGCTACTGAGTGGAATTCTAACGTGTATATAGCAGCTTGCATCTGATGCACTTGATTGTAATCCTTGAACTCCTTCTCGAACTTTTTCGTCCCGCCGTGAACTCTTCATGATCTTCAATTACATAATATTTTATATCCTACTACAACTTTTCTAAAAAGCAAAAAAGGATAAAATAAAATTAATTATTACACGGGAACTTGCTTTTCGAATAGAGAGAGGCATAGCACGCAGGCTATATTTTACATTACAAAAATTCCTACTACATACAATCTAGAGCGGCCTAGTCCATGATCATCCTTCACCACACAAAATATTCATCTCACATATGAATAAAAATAAAAACGATAATTCGATCACGACGACCTAAACATGCTTTTGAACTAATTTCAAAATTTAGTTCGTTTAGGATTTTATGTGCAACTCTTAGTTAGTGTGCGGTAATTACATGCATCGCATATAAATTATAATATTAACAGTTAATATTATTTCGTCGTGATCAAATATCGACGATTATTATAGCAAAATCAAAGATAGCTCTAATACCACTATTGGGTTGTCGGGGTCGAAAAATACATCAGATGCGCAGCGGAAATTTAAAAAATTTAAAACACAATCCCCGTGTACCCGAATACAGGATCACATTGGTGTGCTATAATAATCGAAACAATTACATCGCATGTAAACCAAGCATGATATTTAAAACACAATCCTCGCCGGCCGGTCCCTGATCACTGTCCAGTCGTCGTCTCCGTCGTCTTCTCTACTTGCTGAGTCGCACACAGCCACGAACGGAGGTCGTCGCCGTCGTTCTGTGCAACTTTTGCACGCTGGACTCGACGTCGTCACGACCGCCGGTGCTCGACGTCTTCACCAATGGCTGGCTGAGAAGAGGACGACAAGACCAGGTGGCGCCGTTTGGAGGAAGGAAGCTTCGTACAGTTGGCCGGAAAACTCGAAGCTTTTAAGCTTCTACCGAAGCGGTTGTCGCAATGCTTTCGCCGGCGATGTAGGTCGGAGAGGGAGGTGGCTGACCGGAAGTAGGAGATCGCCGTTCACGGTGCTAGCGGTCTAGGTTTCCTCTCGTCCGCGTCGGCGCCGTTTTCTTCTTCCTCTCGCTCCCGAAGAGGATAACTGTGCATACATATATATAGTTGCATGTATTACACGATAAATCCACTTCTTTGCCATTTTGCAAAAAATGCTGTCAAGCATTTTGCAAAAATTTCGGTCCAACACTTTGAACTTTGGCAAAAGCAGCCCCTCATGCACAAATTTTCGATTTTTCGCGATCGCATCTCATTTGCGTGTGACCCATTAGGTTCAGTACCACGCCGACAGTGAATAAATAGTTAATTCAACTAATTAATAGAAAATTAATTCAACCAATTAATTATATTTATTCACAGATCATGGTTAACGTCTAGCAACGTGCCATGACCACCTGTGTGGTATGAATATCAATATTCATCACTTGAAATCTTTATTTCAATAGTTCCCATGCCCTATAATCCTTCTGTTCCTTTCTAACATCCTCAATGAGCTTAGAGTATGGATATCTGTCAAACTCTAATATAGCTCAATCATATGTATCTGTCTTATTAAATTTGCTCGTCTGTGACATTAAGAACATTTCTTAATTCACATCATACCTCGACCAAGAATTTTCTGAGCTATTTCCTATCAAAGACACATAGAATGTTCTCCTCTTTTAATAGGAGGTGACTGATTCTCTATTGGTTATCATCTATCTTCATGTGCTAATTGATTTATACCAAGAATGTTCCCTTGTACAGCTGAGCTATACGTTGGAAACACACTAAAAGTATAAATCATATACACATAGATACCTATGATAATCTCAAGTCCTGAGGATCAAGCATAACTATCAACATTGAAGAATTACCATTGACAGATCTCCATTGGTATTCTTCGAGTAAAGTCAGTTCAGTGAACTCATTCATCCAATGGAGCACTACACACTTGCTTCAGTGTCAACTACACGCGTATAATGGAGATCCTACTCTCATCGTATGAGAAGCCAAGCTGTGTAATTAGTCTTTCCGATGACATTGAGCCCCTACTCAATGCACCTATGACTAAGAACATTCTGGACTTAGATTTATAAGACATTAGGTCTCATTATCTTGATCAACTATCATGATCCTAATTCTGTTGCCTTAGTCCATGGGATTTATCACATACATTCATAAAACATATAAACATGACGATGCGATAAATAAACAAATAACCATAATCAAGTAAACTAAAAGAGCTTATTACAAAAATATGTTCGCCAAAATATCTAATATTATTGGTTTTTAGGGCATTTATCCTTTCAATATTTGTGCAGAACATTCCAATGCTAGTGGGTGTTTATGAGGTTGTATGAGTTGATTTGGGACTGCAGTCCAGTGCTAGATTGGTGCAGCGAGTGTTGTTTATGTTGTTGTTGTGTGATCTGAGATTGTAGTGCAGATCAGTGCAGATCAGTCCAGTTGGGACTGCAGTCCAGTGCAAATCTGAGTCTTCAGTTGTGTTTATTATGCTGGTGTTGATTATGCTGGTCATTCCAGTGCAGATCAGTGCAGTTGGGACTGCAGTCCAGTGCTGTGAAGGACTTACAGCAGTTCAGTCCAGTATTGGGTTGTGTTTATGTGATTGTTGATGTTGCAGGTGAGTGTTGATGTTGCTGGGAGTGTTGATGTGCAGGTGAGTTTGCAGCAGATCAGTCCAGTGTTGGGATGTGTTTATGTGATTGTTGAATGAGTTGGTGTGTCTTTAGGCGTCTTTGGATGAACTTTGCTGTGATTTGTTGCTGGGATGAACTCTATTTTGACTGTGCAGATCAGTCCAGTGCTGCACATATTTTTTGACTTTTTTTGATAAATTTTTGCATTAAATTTGAAATTTAGCAGTTTTTGGTTGGTTTATTTTTAGGCATCTTCGTATTATACCAGTATTGTGACTGGAAATTCATGCCGTCTATTTATTAGACATGGGTCGATTTCGGAAATAGAATCGGTGTTGTTTAATAAATAGGCTAGGCTTCGATGTTGTCTAAATACTTGGCGCAATACCATAAGGTACCTATAAGTTAACCACATGCAAGTGATACATAAGTACTTTCGATGACAATTACTTTGATGACTCATTTTATTCTTGGACAACTGAGAGCGTAGTTGGCAACATATCAAGATACTGGTCGCATGCGGCGTACTGGATGGGGCAGCACTGATCCGGATTATAGCCGAAAAGCAAAAGCCAAGTGTATATCTTTCATTTAACTTTCATTTGTCTGTACATTTGTATGAATCATGTATATTTTATAATATATGTACGTTATCAGTTCAACTGTAAATAACGATGTCAAGAATATTTTTTACTAATAAAGTTGTTAACATTTTTATTAATGTTTGACTATTTTATATATGTTCAATACTGTTTTAGTCATTTTTAATATTTTAATATGTGTCATAGTATAACAGCTTTCAAATTTATATAAACTAATTCAACAAACAAAAATAAAAATACAAAATAATAATAATAAGACTTAAATATGAATTTCGAAATATTTAACATGTATTAAATATATGTAATAAATTTAATAGTTTTCGACGTAACATAAAATCAACTAAATCCAAAAACATAGTTTTCGACAATAACACTTAACTTGAAAATTTAATAGTTTTTAAACCCAGAAAGAAATGAAAATAACAATAATGCCTCTAGGGAGGTCGGTGAACGCGGGAGTCGCTCATTGGCCCGGGCAGCGGCTGCGAGTACGAGGCTCGGTTGCATAACGCGTAAAGAATCCGAGTAGCTCCCGTTTTGTGCTGTGGGGTTGCCATCACCGTAGGATTCTGTAGTCGCGCGGAATGGCCGGCGGCGCGTACCAGGACCTTGGCAGCGTGGGGGATAGAGCTCGCATTGAGAGGACTATCTCGGGTTGTGAGGATGGGTTATAGGTTCCCTCGGTCTCGGGAGACAATCTCTAGTGTGGGTCCGCTTTACCAGAACGAAAATATGAGAGGACTGACCTTGATTTGGGGTTAGTGAGACACGCTGACTTAACTAATAAAGCTATGCATAATTGGTTAGTTGGGTGGTACCTTGCCATGATTGCAAGAATTTTGGATGCGTATGTGATTTTGATAATTTGCATCTTATGTGTGTGATTTGCTTTTGATGTTGTGTTGTGGTGTTGCATTGATGCTCCTAAGGAGGACGCCAATGCGCCGCTCGCTGAGTCTTTTTGACTCACTGCTCTTGTTGCCTTCCTTTTCCGATCCGTGCGCGAAAGAAAAAGAGCTTGCGTAGGCGGATAGCTTGTGAGGATTTCGGGTATACTTATAGAAGGTATACATTTTGGAATGGGTTACGGTGTAGCATTTACCTAGTGTATATGTTAGCCCCACATGTGTATAATTAATGTTATGATGTAAATGAAAGTATTAACCTAACTAGTTATGTATTTGTATTTTGGAATAATTTTAAAGGGGTAAACTCGAGAAATTTCGAGTTTAGACTTTAAAAGTTTATAATGTGTATTAACAATGGTTTTATATAAAAATGCGGATTTCATACAAAATGTACTTGATTTCCATACTTGCTTCTTTTGCTACTAGCATGTGTATCTACCAGGTGATAAACATTTTCAACCAAGAAATTTGATGTTTGAATGATTTTGGTGAAAATGACTTTTTGAGTTCTTAGTTTTCCGTATTCTCGGTTAAAATGAATTTCGGCCACGACTCGTTGTCTCGTAAGTATTTTGGACGAGTGAGAACACGTGCGCATGTATCTAAAGTAGATATACGAGGGCGTACGGTGGTCTCTCACAGTCTAGCGGGAATACGAATTCGGGACCGCGAGAAGTGAGCCAATGGAAATCTGTTTCTACAGTTTCTGATATTTTCGGTCGACCGATATGTTCTGCGGTCGACCGATAATTTAAATTTGCTTTATTTACCCCCCCCCCCCGCCCCCCCCCCCCCCCCCCCCCCCCCCCCCTGGTTCGTAAGACTATTGGTCGACCGATAATATGGATCGGTTGACCGATAATAGCCTCTGGAATAAGAATTTCAAATTCTATTTAAACGAGTTTTGATTTAAGTTTTGGGTGTTTATTTGGGTTTAGTGGACATATCTAAGGTATGTGGCCCTTCCCAAATGTTTGTAAAAATACAGGTTGAGCCGGAATTTACAAATTTGTGTCGCAAATTTTCCGTAAAAATGCTTTGATGTTTCGGACCCTAGGTTGCTATGGATTTTCTTATATCAATGGAGGAGATTGATGCATTAGAATCTATAGCAAGCTTTGTCGGACCTCGCGGTGAAGTTCACCTCCTCCGTGAACGGCACCCGGGCTCGAAAATTCAAGACTCGGCTCAGGCTTTTTTCAAAAGTTTTAAAATGATTTCTAAGCATTTTCAAACTCGTTTTAAAGCCATAAAATTTATGCTTCGACCCGCCAGAGCTCCTTCTGTTTTCGCTGCTTATTTTGGGCTCCCGGCGGATCGTGTCCCCGACCCTCCTTTTTCCCCGTCGCGGCCGCGCCCAGGGGCACGGGTCGCCACTGGATATCTAGAAAATATCCATTGTAACTACTATAAATACCTCTTTGGGGCATCAATGCAAAAACAACTTGATGTGTTCATTGTTGTGAGGTTTTAAGAAATCTCTTTGGTTCTTTTTAAACTCTTGGACTTATCGGAAAGATCCGTGGCATCCACTACCGGACTTATCAATCGAACTTTCCCATAGTTGATTATGGCGTCCAAGGCTTATATCGACGGTTCTTGCCTCTCTCTATAGGCAACGGGTTTAGGTGTCGGCGTATTCCGCAGGTTCTTGCCTCTTTATAGGCAAGGGTTGAGGAGCCAACCCACCGGAGTTATCGGTAGTGTAGGATAGTCTAAGCAATAGTTTAGCCTGATTCTAGAAGTGTTAGGAACCTTCGACAATCAAATTGAAAGATTAGAGCAACCTGTGAATCAGAGCAAGTCGAGTTCGAATTCGAGGAGCACCGAATCGCATGAACATATCTCCAAGCCAACCTAAGTTGCTTCCGTAATCATTTCCTTTTCTTGTGGGTATATTTTAGCCACATGATAAAAATAATAGCCTTCTTGTTTGACTTCAACTTGGATTGAATAGAAATGGATGTGGCCCAGCTAATGACGTTGAACTTTGATTGGAACCTTATGTTGAGGAGTCCGAAATATCACACGTAATCTTGGTTTGGCCTGAATGTCCTTTTTTAACCCGTCAAATATCTTCATGGTCCTTCTAGTTCAGTGAACCAACTAATTCTCGAGCATTCTCCGCAATTCCATTGATGAGGCCGATAAGGCTCGCATCAAATAGTCAAGATGGTTAGTACTCACTCCATCAAACTAATTTTTTTTTCTTTTATCTATTAGCTCATCACACTCTTTTTCTTCTTCTAACTCATTTTCTCTCTTTTTTTGCTCACTCTTCTCATGCTCTAACTCCTTTTCTATTTCCATCTTTTTACTTTCTTTCTCTTTTATTTCTGCTCTCTCGCTTTCTTCTTTTTCTCTCTCTTGTCTCTCACTTTCTTTCTTAAGTGCTAAATATGCTTCCCATACTGAACTCAAGTTAGGTTGTTATGTAACGCTGCCATTCCTCTTAAGTTGGTTCCCAACTTTGCGCGACATGCCTTCGAACTCCTTGCATTCGCGCGACTCGAATATGTTAGCAGCTTCCCGATTTCTAACTCGTTTAGTCTGCTTAATTCCCCAATTGCCATGGAATGAATCATAATCTTCTTCATCAACTATATCTCTTCTAGCTTCTCTGTACCTCTGACATGTGCAAAAGCTTTCACCGTTTCTTCTATTTCTCCGATTGTCTTTGATAGAGTCGAACTCACTACAGTCATAATGTTTGTTGTCTTCCACTCTTAATGCTCAAGGTTGATTGATCTCCCTTTCTCGTATGGTAGGGTTGCTTCTTCGCTGCCCTGTGCATCTTCCCTATAACCGGTCCAATTTTTTACACATTAACTCTATCTAACTCTGCATCTCAAACATGAAACCTTCTACAACAGAGTTAGGGTTACACTCCTTTTTGTCTTCAGAATTATTATAGCTATACTAATGTGACATTTTGACTGCAAGAAATTTGTTAACATAAAAATAAACATTTTGCCTCACTTCACTCCCTCACGTGGATTTCACTCAAATCACTCGTGGTACACTCAACTGGCTTTTTTTCTATAATGATCTCACAAAACTGCCTTTTTCCACTCGAGAAAGTCTCAGTCGGTTCTTTTTTAGCTAATCAAACAAAATCAAGGAATAAATCTTAACGCCCACCAAAAGACCCACCAAAGATCTTATAATCTTTCGTGGTGAACAAAAACATAATGCAGGACTCAAGACCTGACTCTTTTTTGTTTAGGGTTTTGGAGACTAACAAAACAAAAGTTCAAGAATTCCTTTGTCAGTGTTAAGTCAAGGAGCAACCTATATACAATAAACAAATTCTTCTATTTTTCTTTCTTCTTTTGTTTGACTTTTGAATTTTAGCCTTTTCCATTATTTTTTTCTTTGTTGTTTACAATTCATAGAACAACAACCATTTCTTTTTCTTTTTTTTTTTTTTGACTTGGCCGAAATAATAAACAAAAATGCCGAAATAAAAAGACAAAACAATGAAAACACCTGATCTACATTCTGAGCTCTGATACCAAATGATATGATTCAGGAGGTCGTGATCCTTCAACTTGTCTCCAAGTGTTGAGATCTCGAATTGTTCTGACTCACTTGTAGCGAATACACTTTGATATGATTGTCGAAAAGGGTCCCAAGTCATCAGAGTCAGGTTGACTCCTACATCTAATGATGCGGACCTGACCAAGCTGAGGATACTCCGGAGGTCCTTACAAGAATTTGACTCGAGACCTCGGTGTCAGTATATGACCTTGGTATCAGTAGATGACCTCGGTATTGTTTGGATTTTTAAGCTTAATCAGATACGCTGATAATGTTAGTCTTCGATATGATTGTTGAAGACTCCCAAGTCTACTAGAATCAGGCAAACTACTAACTAAGATAATTCCTGTGGGGATAGCTCCGCGATCCGTTGCCTATAAAGAGGTAAGAACCTTGGAATATACCAAGCACCTTGACCAGTTACCTATACAGATACAAGAACCTCGGTATATGCCTTTGGACGCCACAATCGATTACGGGGATCGATTGAAACTCCAGTGGTAGACGCCATGGATCTTTTCGATAAGTCCGGTGTTCTAAAAGAATTAAAGAGAATTCACAAATTTGATCTGCCAAAAAACTCATTTATTTATTCACAAAGAGGTATTTCTACCAAGATGACAAGAAGTTTAAAAGACCAGTTACATTGAACTTGAACTGTCCTATAATAGAGAATATTAATGATCTTTGCTAAAAACTAAGCACTTAATTAATCTTGATTTTAAATGTGTATTAGATTGTAATCAACGGGCTCCAGATTCTTGGGAAGTTAAATGCCTTGAATTAATCAGGTCTCTGTCCTTTCATCTTCCGATCTTTGATCTTCTCAAGAATGATTCAACAGCATCGATCAGTCTCAGCAACTCTTCACCCTCGGCTTTGGTTATGGAACATCTTCGCTTCAGTTTAGGAACCTGTCCCGGCAGTCTTCAACCTCGGCTCTATTATGGAAACCTTGGCTTCGATTATGGAACACCTATGCTTCAGTTAGGGATCGATCTCGGCCTCGGTGACTTGAATTACCATCAAAGGATTTTACTTGTTGGGTTGTGTTTTGTTTGTCTCGGCCCAAATTATTTGAATCATTCCTTGTAGTGCTTCTTTGGCTTATCTAGCCCGAGCTCTAGTTATCGGTCCGAAAGGAACATAAATCCGTTCAGTATCATCTTTGATCCTATTGGTTGTAACGACACCCAATATCACGGTTGATCCAACTCCGACTCTGAGACCTCAGCTAAACCGACGTCTGACACCTCGACTGAGCTGCCTCCCGACATCTCTTCGTTAGAGATCGTCAGAGGAAGGCCTCTTGAAAAAAATTTTTGACCTCAAATCGGCATCTACATTACTAGGAGTTAAGGTAGTAATATTGAAAGTTGCATTGACACTATACTGACCTGGTAAGTCTAGTTTGTAGGCATTGTCATTGACGCGTTACAGAAAATGGAACGACCTTGGCAGCAGTTTATATCTTCTCTGCACTAGGAATCTCTCTTTCGTCATATGAAGCTACACCCACTCTCCGGGTTCAAACCTCCGTTTGCGACGTCCTTTATTGTCTTGTTTTTTCATATTGTTCTGTTTGTCGCTCAATATTACTTCCTACCTTCTCATGTATCTACTTAACAAGGTTAACCCTTTTCTTTCCATCGAAATTTACATGCTCAGACATTGGCAAACGTATTAGATCCAACGGATTCGAAGGGTCAAAACTCTAAACAATTTCTAATGGTGAAAACTTAGTAGCAGAATGAACACTACGGTTATAAGCAAATTCAACATGAGGCAGACATTCTTCCCATGTTTTGATGTTACATTTAATAAAAGCCCGCAACATAGTTGATAACGTCTTGCTAACAACTTCAGTTGGCCCATCTGTCTGTGGATGACAAGTAGTAGAAAATAGTAACTTGGTCCTTAACTTGCACCACAGAGTTTTCTAGAAATTGCTCAAGAATTTAGCATCTCTATCAGAAACAATTGTTCTAGGCATGCCATATAGTCTGACGACCTCTCTAAAGAACAAATAAGCAACACGAGAAGCATCATCAGTTTTACGAAACGGAATGAAATGTGCCATTTTAGAAAACTTGTCTACAACCACAAAAGTAGAATCTTTCCCTATTTTAGACCTCGACAATCTTATTATAAAATCCATAGAAATGTCAACCCAAGGTTCATGAGGAATAGGTAAAGGCATAAACCATGGGGTTGCACTTGTGATTTGGCTTGCCTACAAACAACACATCTATTACAGATCCTTTCAACGTCTCGTTTCATGTGTGGCAAATAGAAATCTTCCTGCAACATTGACAAAGTTTTAGCAATTCCAAAATGTCCCATTAAAACCCCACCATGCGATTTCCTAAGTAATAGGTCATGTAAAGAACAGTTCGAGATGCATAATTTATTCTCTATAAACAGAAATCCCTTTGCAGATTTCTCATAAGCATGAAAATTATTGTAGAAATCAGAATCCGATTCATACAATTCTTTTGATATGCTCAAAACCAAGTATTTTCTGTCAAGAGTAGAGATTATTACAGTATACCTTCGGGACAGTGCATCAGCAACGATGTTTTCCTTGCCTTTTTTATATTTGATGACATATGGAAATGCCTTTCTAAATTCCATCCACAGAGCATGTCTCTTGTTCAGTTCTGTTGACCTCAGAGATTTTTCAACAACTCATGATCCGTGTGAATGACAAACACCTTCGGTAGCAGATAATGTTACCTTGTCTCCAAAGCTCAAACCATAGCAAATAACTCTTCACACATCGGATAGTTTAAAGTGGCTCTATTGAGCTTCTTATTGAAGTAGGCAATTGGTCTCCCGCACTGCATCATTACCGTGCCGATTACCTACAACCGAAGTGTCACATTCAATTGCAAAAGACTTGGTAAAATCGGGGAAAATAAGTACAGGATCTT
This sequence comes from Xerophyta viscosa, assembly GCA_002076135.1. Classification (NCBI taxonomy): domain Eukaryota; kingdom Viridiplantae; phylum Streptophyta; class Magnoliopsida; order Pandanales; family Velloziaceae; genus Xerophyta; species Xerophyta viscosa. The sequence continues at coordinate 90,260 of MJHO01000378.1, read as the reverse complement.
AAGATAAACTTCCTTTAAGAGTCTGAAAAGCCTTTTCTAGTGCATTCACATACTTCTTAATGACTGCAGTTAATGGTGCGACGATACTACTGATTATAGGGACAATCCCGTGGAGACGAACTCCGAACATGTGGACAAGCTGCATAGTCCTACCGGACCGATCATCATCAGAACACGTGCCAAGAGATTGGAGCAATCCTTGCAGAACATATAGACGCATATTCGGGAAGAGGCACGCAGTTCGAGAGATGAATAAGTTGACTCGGGACTGATTTTAGTCATCAAAAGTGCTGACTCTCATCAGTACACATCGGGGGCGAACATAATGTATCTGAACACAAGCTAACGAACATAATGTATCCGAACAACTCGGCGGCAAACAAGATCGAGCCGAACAGAAATGATGAAGTAAATCGGGTGAACTAGGAACTAGTGGCTGTCGTCACATTGATTACTTGGAAGACGAACAGTTTGGAGCACAAGGAACTTGGAATGGGACATGAAAAGTACATCGGCCGAATTCCAATTAAGCATTAATGGTTTGCATGGACAACTCTTGTGGGCTGACTTATTTAATGTTTTTATTTACCTATGTTAGGAACTTGTGTTTTCTTTAATTGTCTTCAGATTACAAGAGCATTACATAAGCTCTTCCTTAGATTATTTTTTCGACAAACTTTTCAACCATTAGGAAACTTATGTGAGAGATTTCCTCCAATTTGTTCTTGTCGAACTTATACTTCAAGGGTTGTAAGTCGATTACTTGTGGTTCTTAAGCTCCTTATAATATTGGTTTCTTACTCTTCAATGTAAGTCGCATGGTGGGGTCAATATTCTCTCTTTCCGTATTTTTATTATAGTGGTTGAAAGAGTAAATGCCCTAAAAGCCAATAATATTGGATATTTTGGCGAACATATTTTGTAATAAACCCTTGCTTGATTTACTTGATTATGGTTATCTGTTTATTTATCGCATCGTCATGTTTAATATGTTGTATGAATGTATGTGATAAACCCCATGGACTAAGGCGACAGAATTAGGATCATGATAGTTGATCATGATAATGAGACCTAATGTCTTTAAACCGTAAGTCCAGAATGTCTTTAGCATAGGTGCATTAGTAGGGCTCAATGTCACCGGGAAAGACAATACAACAGCTTGCGTCTCATTACATGAGATAGTGATCTCATTACTACGCGGTAGTTGACACTGAAGCCAAAGTGTTGTAGGTGCTCATTGGCCATGAATGAGTTTCACTGAACTGACGTACCGAAAATACCAATGAATTGTCAATGGTATTCTTCAGGTGTGATAGTTATTGCCATTGATCCTCAGCTTGAGATATATATCATAAATATTCTTATCACGTATATGTTTTCATGCTTTATGTGTTTCCAATATTGCTCAGCTGTACAAGGGAACCATCTGGGTATAAATAATTAGTCACATGAAGATAGATTGAAAATGCAATAGTAGAAATCTGTCACCTCCTATAACAGGAGGAAAAATCCTATATGTCTTTGAATTAGAACTAGCTCAGAAAAATCCTCTCTGCCGAGGTTACGATGTGATTAAGAATTCTTAATGTCCACAGACGAGGCAAATCTATTAAGACAGATACATGATAGCATTAGAGTTTGATAGATATCCTACTCTAAGCTCATTCGGGATGTTAGAAAGAACGAAAGGTTATGGCATGGAATATTTCACCACAAAGGTTTCAAGTGATGAATATTGATATCATACCACACGGGTGGTCGTGGCCGGTTGCTAGGTTAACCACGATCTGTGATAAATATAATTAATTGGTGAATTAATTATTTTAATTAGTTGAATTAACGTATCTTATGACACTGCGGGTGGTAACTAACCTATGGGTCAAACACGCAATGAGATACGATCGCGAAAAAACCGAAATTGGCATCAGGGGCTCTTTGCCAGTGCAAAGTGTTTGACTAACGTTTTGCAAAAGCTTGAGTGCCGTTTTTGCAAAACAGCAAAAGAAGAGATTTATTCTGTAATATATATGTGTATATATATATGTACAGGATCTTCTTCTTCGATCGATCCAAAGAAAAAGAAAAACGGCGCCGCGGCTGAGGAGAGGACCCTACGCTGCTAGCACGGCTGAATCTCCTCACGTCGGTCAGCCACCTCCTACTCCGACCAACGACACCGGCGAACGAGTCGCCGGCAACCGCTTCGGCAGAAGCTTGAAGCTTCAAGAATTCCGGCCGACTGTACGAGCTTCCATCGTCTAAACCGGCTGCATCTAGTCTTGTCATCGTCTTCCAGTCAGCCGGTGGTGGAGACGTCGAGTACCGGCGGTGGTGACGACGTTTCCAGTCACGGTGTGCAAGAGTTGCACCCGAAACCGACAGATAACGACCTCGTTCACGGGCGGCGCGTGCACCGGGCTTCGAGGAGACGACGGAGGCGTGGTCACAGCTGTGATCCAAATGCGCCGGCGTACATAGGCGTTGAAGCTCGGACAGCGGTCGGCGGTGGATCGGTTGCAGCCGAAGAGAAGAAGAAGAAGAGGAACACTGTTCACCATAACGGGCCGACTTGGATTGGATCCAAAGCCCAACATCGATTTAATTTGATTAAATCGATTACGGTTTCGCGAGCGTCTCAGCGTGGACTAGCGTTAGAGGCCGGGTACTTTCGCGGCTCTATTCATCAGAATCTGAGAACCATTACGCGGCGTGTGCGACTCGCCAAGGTATTTCGATAAAACTCGTACCGCGTTAGAAACATGTTAGGATCGTAATAAAGTTAATTAGATTAATTTTATTATGTCATGCTTGTTTACATGCGATGTGAATGTTTAGATTATTATAGCATACCAAAGTGATCCTGTATTCGGGTACACGGGGCTTATGTATTAAAATTTTAAATTTCCGCTGCGCATCTGATGTGGTATTGACCCCGATAACCCAACAATGGTTTCTAGGTCCGTACATCTACGGGGTCAATATTCCATCCATCGAATTCTCTGTCTTCGGCGATCCGGGGTTCTATCCATGTTATTGTTACTGGTTGCGCTGATGTGGTCCCGCGCGCGCCACCTCTAACTGCTCTAATCACTCTTGCATAGGCTCCATCATTCTCGTCATCTCTCTTATCATTGCTTCTATCATTAGTTTTAGATGAACAGCCTCCAACATGTTAGGAGCTTTGGAATTATGTGACATTTTACCCGCAAAAGTATTGGAAAACAGAAAATTTTGGCCTCACTTCACTCCCTCACGTGGAATTCTTTCACTCAAAGCACTTGTAATGCACTCAATAGGCTTTTTCCCTCTAATAGACTCACCACACTACCTTTTTCCACTTCTAAAAAATTCTTTAGAGGTTCTAATCGAATTATGAACAATTCAAAGGATTCATCACAACATCAACTAAAGGTCCCAACAAAAGTTCCATGTAATCTTTCCTAATAATCTAAGGATAAACCTAGGAGTCTAATCTAACTCTTTTGGTTTCGAGATCGGCAACAAGCAAATCGAAGGCTCAAGGTATGCCTAGAACAATTGTTTATGATAGAGATACTAAATTCTTGAGCTATTTCTAGAAAACTCTGTGGTGCAAGTTAAGGACCAAGTTACTATTTTCTACTACTTGTCATCCACAGACAGATGGGCAAACTGAAGTCGTTAGCAAGACGTTATCAACTATGTTGCCGGCTTTTATTAAATGTAACATCAAAACATGGGAAGAAAATTTACCACATGTTGAATTTGCTTATAACCATAGTGTTCATTCTGCTACTAAGTTTTCACCATTAGAAATTGTTTATTGTTTTAACCCTTCGAATCCGTTGGATCTAATATGTTTGCCAATGTCTGAGCATGTAAATTTCGATGGAAAGAAAAGGGTTGACCTTGTTAAGTAGATACATGAGACGGTAGGAAGTAATATTGAGCGATGAACATAACAGTATGAAAAAACAAGCCAATAAAGGACGTCGCTGATTTATTCTTTAAGGAGGTTGTGAGACTACATGGTATGCCTAGAACAATTATTTCTGATAGAGATACTAAATTCTTGAGCTATTTTTGGAAAACACTGTTGTGCAAGTTAGGAACCAAGCTAGTATTCTCGGCAACTTGTCATCCACAAATAGATGGGCAAACTGAAGTTGTTAACAGGACATTATAAAGTTTATTGCGGAATGTTATTAAAAGTAACATCATAACTGAAGTATTCACTCTGCTACTAAGTTTTAACCATTTGAAATTGTTTATGGTTTTAACCCTTTGACTCCATTGGATCTTACGCCTTTGTCTGAGCATGTAAATTTAGATGGAACGAAAAGGGCTGACCATGTTAAGGAAACACATGTGAATGCAACAATTAATTTTGAGCGACGGACAGAACAGTACGAAAAACAAGCTAATAAGGGACGTCGCAAACTGAGGTTTGAACCAGGAGACTGGGAATGCTTACATAGGAGGAAAGAAAGATTCCGGTGCAGAGACGATCTAAACTGCTTCCAATAGGAGAAGGCCCCTTCCAAATTCTGGAGCGCGTCAACGACAATCCCAACAAACTAGACTTACCATATGAGTATAATGTCAGTGCTACATTCAACATTACTGACTTAATTCCTTTTTATGTAGGTGCTGATTTGAGGACAAATCCTTTTCAAGAGGAAGGGAATGATGTGATCTCGGTCCACAAGATGTCGACTGTCGGCTCAGCACCCACGCGAATTTATCACCCACGATAATAATTATCGGCCAACAATATATCACTCACAGGAGTAGCAATCTCAAACATACAACCAAACACACGACATTTTGCAGACAATCTAATAGAAAATAGTACATATACAAAGGAATGCGTAGCACCGGAGTCAAACAGTGCAAAAGCTGAAATACCGCAAACTGATAATGTACCTGTAACGGCCGTAAGCTCCCACCAGCCTCGTCACTGGTCATCGCATGCACACGACCCTGCACTCTCGATGCTGATCACCCCGCCCCTGAGGCGCAACGTGTCGTGGTGCAAGCTGACCTTGTGGCGGCTGCGTCGGCTACTGCGGTCCATCCTGCTTAATCTATCTCGGTCTCTGGCACTATCTACTGATATGCCCCTTCTCGTTATAGTTGTAGCATACAATATCCGGCCTCGTCCTTCGTCGGTTGCCCTCCCCACTTAAAGTGGTGCGGGTATCGGTGGTAGAGTCTTGCTTCCTCTTCTTTGGCCCTTGCTTGGCTTTTTCCTTCTTTTCTACTTGCGATTTCTCGGCTCTTCCGATCGGCCTCTATGCTCTGTGCCTTAACAAGTGTCTGGTGCACTGTCGAGAACTCATCCCCAGCCATTTTGTTCACAATCTCAACTTTAAGCCCATTCCAGAATCTCCTTACCATCCTCACCTCCTCGGCTATTGAACGTGCCAGAATAGAGCAATAAATCTCACGTGATACTCCCAAACTGACATGTCAACTTGTCGTAACTGCTCGAATTCCTTTTGCTTCTGCCTTCTCACTGACTTCGGTATGTATTGACGGTTGAATAGAATCAAGAAATCAACCCAGCTGCCAAACTGACCAAACTGCTCTTTAATGCTTCTCCACCACCTCTCGGCGGCTCCGGTAAACGTATAAGTGGCTAGTGCAACTCGGAACTCATCCGGGCACATCAACGTCTCAAAACTCTTTTCCATATGAATCCAATCGTCGACCTTATCTGTATCGGCTACACCCTCAAACTTAGGCGGCTTCATCTTCTGAAAGTGAGACAAGTAGTCCAGATATTCCTTCCTCCGCTAATCATATGCCGGAACGGATGATAACTCAACTCGAACCGACCCGGAATTGGTTCCTCGGCATGGGGAGGTACGGCCTGCTGAGCACCTCGCTCCTCCAAAGCAGCCGCAACAGCCTCCCGGATCAGGCGAACCGAGTCGGCATTAGCATATGGCGTACCTGGTACTTCCGGATCAACGCCATAAGTTGGTCGTCTACGTGGTGGCATCCTACAACCACAACGACGCGAGATTAACGATTTATACAAATCGTTCTAACACTCGTTTACACACCCCATTAATTAACAAGTTTTAGTTTCTAAGAAGCATTAAGGTACACCTTGCTCTGATATCATAAGCTGTCACGACCCGAGCCCTAGGGTGCGGCCGGACACGCGAATCGGGAATGATCCGCCGGAAGCCCAACAAGAAACAGCGGAAATAACTGGAGCTCCAATGGACCGAAACATATTTTTATAGTTTCAAAACGAGTTTAGAAATTCTTAGAAGACCTCAAAACGAGTTTAGAAAACATATGGAAACCATTTCAAAACAATTTGGGAAGTTTGAGCCGAGTCCTGGGCTTCCGAGCCCGGGTTACCATCCACGGAGGAGGTGGACTTCACCGCAAGGTCCGATAAAGCCTGCTGGAGATTCTAAAGTATCAATATCCTCCATTGATATAAGAAATTCCATAGCAACCTAGGGTCCGAAACATTAAATATTTTTATTCAAAACTTAAGACAAATTTGTAAATTCCGACTCAACCTGTATTTTCACAAATATTTGGGAAGTGTCACATACCTTAAATATGTCCACTAAATCCAAATAAACACCCAAAACTTAAATCAAAATCAAATTTGAAATTCATATTCCATAGGCTATTATCGGTCGACCGATCCAAACGTTCGGTCGACCGATAGTTCATACGAACTAGCGGAAAATACAAATTTAAATTATCGGTCGACCGCAGATCAAATCGATCAACCGAAATGATCATAAACAGGTTTGCAAATGCTCACAACTCGCGGTCTCGGAGTCCGTATTCCTACTGGAATATAAGATGTCGCCTTGCACCCCTCGTATATCTACTTTAAATACACGTGCACGTGCTCCCACACGCCCTGGCGATTCGTGACCCAAACTCATTTTAACCGAAAATACGAAAAAATAAGAGCTAAACATGCTATATTTTCTTAAACCATTCAATCACCAAAATTTCTTGCGTGGATAAGCTTGCAATGACATATCTCACATGCTTATGACATTAGAAACCAAGGTGGATATCAAAAACATATTTTGGCACGAAATCCACATTTTCATAAAACTTCACTTTAATACTTTTAAAGTCTAAACTCGTACAACTTCAAGTTTACACTTTAAAAGCGTTACCAAAATATAAAATACTACAAGTGTAGGTTAATGCTTCTATTTACAAAATAATGCTAAATATATACATGTGTGGGGCTACATGTACAAACTATGTGTTAGCTACACATCTAGCCCATCCCAAATGTATAACTTATATTCCCAAAATATTCTTCTTACGCTATCCGACTACACGAGCTCTTTATCCTTCACGCACAGATCTGAAAAGAGAAGAACAAGAGCAGTGAGTCAAAAAGACTTAGCGAGCGGCACATTGGCGTCCTCCTCTCGACACCACACACAAATATACAACAAGCAACAATCATAAATATAAGTGCAAGTCAGCAAATCACAATCGCATCCAAGGTTTTTGCAATCATGACAAGGTCCACTCGGCTAACCAATTATGCATAATCTTATCAGTTAACTCAGCGTATATCACTAACCCCAAATAAGGTCAGTCCTCTCATATTTTCATTCTGGTAGAGCTAACCTGTGAGGTCCGTGTTTGTTTTCGTTTTCGTTTTGAGTTTATGTGCATGCTTGGTTATGTATGCGAATTTCTGCGTGCGACCTTAGATTTCGCATGCGTAGCGTTTCCACGTGTGTGACAGCGTCTAGAGCGGGCTGGCCTAGTAGGGGACCCGTCGGTGTGAGGGCGCATTTCGGGTCGAGTCTACCGAGTGCTGAAATCTAATCTGTTTTTCCAGATTTCAGAACTTTCGGTCAACCGATAGTTGTTTCGGTCGACCAATCGCGAGTAGGTGAGAGTTGGTGAGGGCTGTTTTTTTTAATGTGTTTGGGTTTTCTTTCCTTTCCACCCGAGCTCTGGCATGCTGAGAGAGCCTTGGTGAGCCCCTTAAGTCCTCATCTCCTTTCCTTTGTTTTTCTTGAAATTAAACTCGATTTCCTCACTCTCCCGGTTCTCCTCTACGCGTAGACATCATTTTCTTGCGTTTCGGCGGAGCGACGCGGTGAGGACTGCTGGATTAGCTTAAATTCAAGGTGAGCGGTTTGCACCGAGTGTGTATGTGGTATGCTTGGTGTGCTAGCATGTTTGTGGCGTAAACTAAGTGCTTAATTTGTCATGTTTATGCTAATCATGCTTTACCGGGTTATAAACCCTAGTTGGATGATTTGTTTGTTATGAGATCATGTTTTAAATGTTATATGATTGCTCATGTGATGATGATATGCTAACCATGTGAATGATACTTCACGAACAAGTATATATAATGTAGCTAATGTTATGAACAGTGTGTGGTTGCTACTATGTGATGTTGATGTTCATGCTAAATGTAGTGTGACAATACGATTATGCGCTAATGTAGAGTAAAGGACTCTAGAGACATTCAACATGTGTGACCTAGGCTTAATCCAAAGCGGATACCTTGTATGCCTTGAGATGTGAAATCGAGTGGGGTAAATTTACCTTGGTGACACTCGTAGACTTGGAGTGCTTGCCTATGGGGCCTTGTGATGTTCGAAATTGGATCGTTGAACCTCGAGTTACGTAGCCTAGAATGGTTGAAAGGACACCAGGAGGGCTAGGGCTTAGGGGTTGAGCAACGATTGGACCAATTAGAACATAAGCACAATTAATGAATGATGCCTCTAGGGAGGTCGGTGAACGCGGTTTGGAGTCGCTCATTGGCCCGGGCGGCGGCTTCGAGTGCGAGGCTCTGTTGCATAACGCGTAAAGAGTCCGAGTAGCCCCCATTTTGCGCTGTGGGGTCGCCATCACTGTAGGATTCTGTAGTCGCGTGGAATGCCCGGCGGCGCGTACCAGGACCTTGTAGCTCGTGGCGGATAGAGCCTCACATTGAGAGAACTATCTCGGGTTGCGAGGATGGGTTATAGGTTCCCTCGGTCCCGGGAGACAGTCGCTAGTGTGGGTCCCTATACCAGAACGAAAATACGAGAGGACTGACCTTGATTGGGGTAGTGGAACACGCCTACATAACTAATAAAGGCTATGCATAATTAGTTAGTTGGGTGGTACCTTGCGACGATTGCAAGAACCTTGGATGCGTATGTGATTTGATGACTTGCATCTATTGTATGTGTTTTGTTTTGATGTTGTGCTTGTGGTGTTGCATTGGTGCTCCCGAGGAGGACGCCGATGCGCTGCTCGCTGAGTCTTTTTGACTCACTGCTCTTGTTGCCGTCTTTTCAGATCCATGCGCGAAGGGAAACGATCTCGCGTAGGCGGATAGCTGTGAGAGTCTTGGGTATACATAGAAGGTATACTTTTGGGATGGGCTAAGGTGTAGTTGCACCTAGTGTATATGTTAGCCCACTTATGTGTAAAGTACGAATCTTAATGTAAATGGAAGCATTAACTTACACTAGTTATGTGTTTGCATTTTGGAATGCTTTTAAAGGGTAAACTCGAGGAATGTTAAAAGTTTATGTTTGTATAAACAATGGTTTTATATGAAAATATAGATTTCACACCAAAGTGTATTTGATTTCCATACTCGTTTCTTTTGCTACTAGCATGTGTATCTATGAAGTGAAAAGCACTTTCAATCAAAAAATTTGATGTTTGAATGGCTTTGGTGAAAATAAACCTTTGAGTTCTTAGTTTTTCCGTATTTTCGGTTAAATTGAATTTAGGCCACTACTCGTGGTCTCGTAAGTATTTTGGGCGAATGGGAGCACGTGCGCATGTATCTATAGTTGATATACGAGGGCGCACGGTGGTCTCTCGCAGTCCAGTGAGAATACGGAATTCGAGACCGCGAGAAGTGAGCCATTTAAATTCTGTTTCTGCAGTTTCTGATATTTTCGGTCGACCGATATGATCTGCGGTCGACCGATAATTTAAATTTCCTTTACCGCTGGTTCGCAAGAACTATCGGTCGATCGATAATTTGGACCGGTCGACCGATAATACCCTCTGGAATGTGAAATTCAAAATTGATTTAAAAGAGTTTTGATTTAAGTTTTGGGTGTTTATTTGAGCTTAGTGGACATATCTAAGGTATGTGACACTTTCCGAATGTTTGTAAAAATACAGATTGAGCCGGAATTTATAAATTTGTGTCGCAAGTTTTCCGTAAAATTTTTTTGATGTTTCGGACCCTAGGTTGCTATGGATTTTCTTGTATCAATGGAGGAGATTGATACATTAGGATCTATAGCAAGCTTTGTCGGACCTTGCGGTGAAGTTTAGAATGATTCTTAAGCTTTTTAAAAGGTTTTAGAATGATTCTTAAGCATTCCAAAATTTATTTTAAAAGCCATAAATTCTATGCTTCGACTCGCCGGAGCTCCTTTGGTTTTCGCTGCGTATTTTAGGCTCCTGGCGGATCGTCCCCGATGTCTCTCCTTCCCCCCCTGTCGCGGCCGCGCCCCGGGGGCGCGGGTCGTGACAGTTGTTGGTATCAGAGCTTGTGTAGCTTAATACTTCCTAAAAACTAAAACTTGTTAATAAATGGGGTGTATTAAG
>MJHO01000378.1:62862-79314 GCA_002076135.1 Xerophyta viscosa | reverse complement strand
TGTGATATGGATTGGTTGTGTTGTGGTGAGAGGTGCTGCAAACGTTATTCGCGCCGCTCACTGAGTTATTTTGACTCACTCCGTTGCTTTCATCTTTTTCAAATCCGTTAGACCGTGGGAAAGCACCGGTAAAGGGGTGCTAAATTCCCATCGATAGCTTGCAAGAATTTTGGAAGGTATTTTGCGGAGTCTATACTTGTATATAACTCTTAGTTGTATAGCTCAGTCATAGAAAGAATTAACAGAAGCGACCTCGTAATGAACGTCCACCAGAAAAGCGTCGCGATGCCTAGCCTGACTTTGCAAAGCGTCCAATCTTTCCCGAAGCCTCTGATTTTCCACCGCGAGCAGGCGATTCTCCTGAGCCAATGACCGGAGAAGCTCGGCGGTCACCCCGTTAGCCATAGCGGCCTCCCTACCAATCAACTCGAAAGCCCACGCTGAGTAAATGAAGCTATAGATGCAAGTAAAGTTCATTGGCTACCTTATAGGCAAATGGAAGCAGTAAATGAGTTCACACGCCACGTTTGAAAAATCATCTATGGCATTCAAAAAGAAACATCCCCTTTACACCAAAATACGGAAACCGCCCACCATACAACGAAGAAGAAAAACATATGAGGGACACAGAAAGTGTTAGGAACAGTCTCCCGGGGCGTCGGCCTCCCCCGATCCTGCAGGACCTTCGGCGTCATCGTCATCATCTTCTCCTTCCTCGTCAGAAAAGGGCTGAATGCCCGCGTCTTGCCTAGATCGAGCGCACCGAACGACATCCTCCTCCTTCAAAAAATCAAAAAATTCCTCCCCTTCTGTTTTACGTTTCTAGTCGACTTTCGGTCGACCGATAAGACATTCCGGTCGACCGAAAATAGCTCTGGATTTAGTCGTCGTATTTTGCGTATTTGGTTTCGATGCTTTGAGGGGTTCTTAGAATTCTAAGTAGAGGTTTGGCATTTCCAAAACATTTGGAAAAATACAGGTCGACCCGGTATTTTGAAAATGTGGTTTTTAAGTATATTTTCGTAAGATTTTAAAGAGGTTTGGATCTTAGATTTCTTAGGATCCTCTTGCGTCATCTGGGGAGATTGATGCATTAGTATCATTAGCAAACTGAGCTTGGGTTGAGACCGAACCGCCTCCCCCGCGGGTTCTCGTCTCGGACTAAATGTTCAGGTTGCGGCTCTTCCTTATTTTGAACTTTGAGAAACTGATTTTTGAGTATTTGGGATTTGAAATGAACTCCTTGATTGTTTAAACTTCCGCAAAACTATTTATTTTGAATTTATTCTTTTGCGAAAAGTTATTTCCCTCCGTCGCGGCCCTCGGCTCGCGGCCCGTGACAGTTATGGTATCAGAGCATTGTGTAACTTAGTGCTTCCTAAACAACTAAAACTTGCAAATTGATGGGCTGTGAAAACGAGAGTAGGACGGTTAGAGTAAATCGTTGATTAGGTCGTTGTGGTTGCAGGATGCCGCCACGAGGTCGTCCGCATCGGGCTGCGAGTCCGGATGTGCCGGAGGAGCCTCGAGTTAGTGAGGATATGGTTAGGACCCTACGGGATGTCGTTCGGACTGTGCTGGACGAGCGCGAGGCCGAGTGAGCTGAAAATTCCTAGGTCCCGGAACCAATTCCTGTTTCCAGAGTGGGTGAGGCCGTCCCTGTCCAGGCAGAGGTTGTGGTCGAGGACCCAGTTCAGGAGAGGTATATGAAGTACTGTGCGAGGTTTCACAAGATGCGACCCCCGTGTTTTGAGGGTGGTTCGGATCCAGACACAACCGACAGTTGGCTTCTAGCGGTGGAAAAGTTATTTAAGACCCTGAATTGTCCGATGGAATTTCGGGTGCCATTAGCAGCTTTTACATTTTCAGGAGAGGCCGAGCACTGGTGGAGAAGTACAGAAGATCAGATCGGTCAGTTTGGTTCTTGGGCCGATTTTCTGATATTGTTCCACCAGCAGTATGTCCTGAGTCCAGAAGAGGACAAAGGAGGAGGAGTTTGAGAGACTGAAACAGGGTAGTATGACCGTCTGGGAATATTATGCCAAGTTTATGGCTTTATAAAGATATGTTCCGCATCTCCGTGCAGACGAGTTGCGTATGGCGAGGAAGTTCCGAAATGGCATGAAATAGTACATTATTAGCAGGATGGCAGGGAAGGAGTATCCTAAGGTTCATCAGACTTTGGAGAGGGCGCAGAAAATAGAGGCCGACTGGGCCCGTGAGAAATCTGAGAGGGTACAGAATGATCCGAAGGGAAAAGGGAAGTTCGTGCTAAAGAAGAAAAATTTGGTGTCTCTGCTGATACCCGAACCGTTTCAAGTGGAGAGGGTAGGCAGTAGAGACCGATGTCGGAGATAGAGTGCTTTTACTGTCATGAGAAGGGGCATTATAAATTATCAGTGTCTGCGCGTACCGGCAAGACAACTGCAGTCTCAGGGGCAGTCTGAAGTACAGTTTCGGCAGCCGCAGCAGAGGGCACCATTCTCGCAGCCGAGACCGCAGTATAAGCAGTACAGGCCGCCTTTTCCGCAGCAGTCCCAAGGGAGTTCCGCGACAAGACCAGCAGCGCAGCAAGGACAGCCACCGAGTGTTCCGGGAAGAGTTAATGCTTTGACGAGCGAAGACGCAGGTGGTAGTTCGACAGCTATCGCAGGTACTTTGCCAGTTTGTAGTTTACCAGCATTCGTATTGTTTAATTCTGGTGCTACACACTCCTTTGTTTCGTCAAATTTTGCTGTTAAATTGCCCGCACATCTTATAGTATATGATTGTATGTTTGAGATTTCTACTCCTGCGGGTTATGTATTGTTTTCCGATTGTCGTTTTCGTAGGTGTGAGATTCGAGTTGGGGATCGAACTCTACGCGCTGATCTAGTTGTTTTGGATATGTCGGACTTTGACGTCATCTTGGGGATGGATTGGTTAGCTGGTAACTATGCTAAGATAGATTGCCGAACTAAGGTCATTTCCTTTAGAATACCGCACATACCGAAATTTCAGTTTTGTAGTAATGATTTTGGGGTAGGAGTTCCTATTATCAGCACAATGAAGGCAGGCAAAATGCTTGGGCAAGGTTATGCTGGATATTTGGCATATTTGATAAATTCGTCGTTGGAGACCGATGAGCTGAATAACATTTCAATTGTTAATGAATTTTTGGATGTTTTCCCGGAGGAATTACCCGGATTACCTCCCGTCCGTGAGACCGAGTTTCAGATTGAGTTGGTACCTGGAGCGACCCCGATATCCAGGGCACCATATAGAATGGCTACTACGGAGTTGGCCGAGCTAAAGGCTCAAATCGAGGAGTTGTTAGATAAGGGTTTCGTTCGACCGAGCATATCACCTTAGGGTGCGTCGGTTCTATTTGTAAGGAAGAAAGATGAGAGTTTGAGGATGTGTATAGACTATAGACGGCTTAATCAGGTTACGGTTAAGAATAAAAATCCTTTTCCTCATATCGATGATTTATTTGACCAGTTGCAGGGAGCCACAGTATTTTCGAAAATTGATCTGAGGTCGGGGTATTACCAGCTGAGGGTTAGAGATGAGGACGTACCGAAGACAGCTTTTCGTACTCGGTATGGTCACTACGAATTTCTTGTTATGCCGTTTGGATTGACAAATGCACCAGCAGCGTTCATGGATACGATGAATCGCATTTTTTCACCCATACTTAGAAGACCGTTTTGTGGTGGTATTCATAGACGACATTCTTGTGTATTCCCGTAGTGAGGAGGATCATGCAGATCATTTGAGACAAGTCTTGCAAGTTCTTCGTGAAAGGTAATTTTTTGTGAAACTTAGCAAGTGTGATTTTTGGCTGACCGAGGTGCACTTCTTGGGGCACGTAATCTCTCGTGAGGGTGTGGCGATAGACCCGACAAAGGTTGACATAGTCCTACGATGGGATCGACCCAAGAATGCGACCGAGGTCCGTAGCTTTTTGGGTTTGGCTGGTTATTATCGGCATTTTATTGAGGGCTTCACGAGGTTAGCTAGTGCATTGACTAAGCTTATCCGGAAAGCCGTTCGATTTGAGTGGAATGATGATTGTGAGTAGAGTTTTCAGAAGTTAAAACATTTGTTGACCACTGCACCAGTTTTAGCTTTACCCGACGATCAGGGCGGGTTTGTTGCTTATAGTGACGCGTCTTTTATCGGTTTGGGATGTGTGTTGATGCAGAGGGGCAGAGTGATAGCTTATGGCTCTAAATAGTTGAAAACTCATGAGGGTAATTATCCAGTACATGATCTTGAATTGGCAGCGGTGATCTTTGCTTCGAAACTGTGGAGCATTATTTATACGGAGAAGAGTTCGAGATATATACCGATCATAAGAGTCTACAGTATATCTTTTCTCAGAAGTAGTTGAACTTGCGACAGAGGTGATGGATCGAATACTTGAAGGATTTCAAGTGCAATATCCTTTATCATCCTGGAAAGGCGAATATCGTAGCTGACGCACTCAGTCGGAAGAGCTCGTCTCGACTAGCTGGGTTATCTTTGAGAGAGTGGGACTTGGCGGAGCAGTTTACCCACCTGGGCCTGCGCACTTTTGAGCGTGAGCCGGGGTTCTCTTCGCCACATATCGTGTCGAGCCGGAGCTACTTCAGAGGCTGAGGGCGGCACAGAAGGACGACACCACCTTACAGGAGATACGTGGACGCCTTGAGTTTGAAGAGATATCAGAGCATCGTGTAGATACAGATGATATTATCAGATTCAGAGGCAGGATATGCGTACCGAGGTCAGATGAGCTGAGGCACCAGATCTTATCAGAGGCGCATAGTAGTAGACTGTCAGTTCATCCAGGAGGGACCAAGATGTATAGGAATTTGCGACAGCAGTTTTGGTGGCCAGGTATAAAGAAAGACGTCCGACAATTTGTAGCTCAGTGTACATTATGTCAGCAGGTGAAGGCAGAGCGACTTAGGCTGGGTGGTTATCTTCAGCCGCTAGAGGTACCCTCGTGGAAGTGGGAAGATGTTACGATGGATTTTATTCATGCAATACCGAGGACGAGACACGGATTCGATGCTATATGGGTAGTAGTTGACTGTTTGACGAAGACCGCGCATTTCATCCCTGTTCGGAGCACCTTTACACTGGAGAGGTTAGCCCGAATCTTTATAGCAACTGTTAGATTGCACGGTGTACCATTGAGTATTGTGTCAGACCGTGACCCTTGTTTTACTTCGCGTTTTTGGCGAGTTTTTCAGCATCAGATGGGAACCGATATGAGGTTTAGCACCGCATATCATCCGCAAACAGATGGACAGTCAGAGCGAACTATCCAGACTTTAGAGGATATGCTACGGGCATGTGTATTGGATTTTAGCGGTAGTTGGGACGAGCACTTATCTCTGATAGAGTTCGGCTATAACAATAGCTACCATATTAGTATCGGCATGGCACCACACGAGGCTCTATATGGCAGGCCGATTTTTTTTTTTGCGTTTTTTTATAAACATCCCCCCTTGTTCTGGGATGACATGGTGGATACGGGGGCTGTGAGTACCCCCACACACCTAGAACTCTTGACCAATACACGGTATGGAACAATTCCCATTACCCTAACACAAAGCCCATATTATGTAGCCCATATATTCTAACACTCTCCCTCAAACTTAAGGTATCTAAACCTTAAGTTTGGACATACAAAAAACATTAGACGACACATACTCGACAAACAAACAATTACGAAGACAAACAAAATACTTGATACTACGTCATCTTGGCAACATGCTTCTCTTTCGGACGATGCTCCGCACTTGACGAATTGACTGTCTTTGTTCACTCAAACTGTGAGGATTGGCATCCTGTGCCGGAAGATGACGACATCGGCTACGAAGGATCCTAATCTGTGCTGGAGGACGTCACCAACTCCGCACCATGACTGCAGCTTGATAGTGAATTTGACATAACTCCCCTCAAGCTAGAAGACCGGCATCACATTTACGCAGACAAAGATGACGATATTACGTAAATAGACCCTAATCTGTACCCAAGAGAGACATAACTTGGTACCATGATTTTAGCTCGAGGACGATGATGACTTTGACAACTGAAATTTAATTGCCGCATTTCATCGAACTCTTTAAGTAGAAGAAGTTGCAGCAGATGGCAAAGATGACATTTGACAATGACGAGGATATTTAGACTGAGATTTAATTGTGGCATTTTGTCGAACACCTGATGTGCAGATGTGGGTGCAGCAAAACATCAATAGAAATAATCAGAACATGTCACCTGATCTGGATTGAGCTCGTCTCCAAATTGACTAGCCTGAACCAGAGAGGATGATGTGGCCGCAGAAGATTGACGTTGTATTGGCGGTGAAGCTCGACGGCGTGGAAGACAGAAGAGACAAAGTGCCGCTACTGAAGGAGACGAAGCGGCCGGGAAAGATGATGGCCGGAGGACGAGACAAAGATCAGATGCGAGCACGCGAGTCGTGAGGACGAAACAGATGCGACTCTGGCTGACGAGATAGAGAGAGGAGCTTGGAGGACGCGCCAGAGAGAGAGAAGCCCACGGTGGGCGACGGAGGACGAAATCAAATGCTGAAGGCCGAGCAACCGTGCGAGGAGGAGAGTTAAGACGGCTGGAAAAGATGATGATCGAGATAGAAGGTCTGAAGAGGAGAAGATGAAGATCCGAGGAGAGAGATCAGATCGTAACCGCGGCCGGATCAGAGACACGGAAGACAGAAGATGGCGTAGCGTGGACTGAGGTGGCCGAAGACAACGAAGGTGGCGTGACAGAGACAGATGACCGGAGAAGGAGAAGATCGACCAACCGGAGAGGATGAAGATGGAGACATTTGGCCGGTGCGGTGACGGACGGCTGGAACTTGGACATCTAGAGGCTGAGCACGAGGTCTTAAAGCGGCTCGGAATTGAGCAACGACTGCGGACAGAGATGGCAGCACGGCGGACGTAGACAACAACTCGCGGTGGCGACATGGTGGGGCCGGATGGATGAGAGGCAGCTCGGCATGGACGACCCTCGAGAATAACGACAGAAAATAACTTTTGCATTGTGGCGGTGCCGCCGCCGGACAGTGGTGACGCCGCCGGCGGCGGCAACACCGACGACTAAACTAATAAACTAATCCGAAACGGGTGGCTCTGATACCATGTTGAGGAAGCTAACCATAAGATCAAAGTGATTCGTCAACGACTCGAGACCGCACGGTCCCGTCAGAAATCATATGCAGATCGACGCCATCGAGCATTAGAGTTTCAGGTTGATGACATGGTTTTTATTCGGGTATCGCCGTTGTAGGGAGTGCAGCGCTTTGGTATGAAAGGCAAGCTGAGTCCGAGGTTTATAGGTCCTTTTAGGATTATCGAGCGGATCGGCAGTGCAGTGTACAGATTAGAGTTACCAGAGTGGCTTTCGCATGTGCACGACGTTTTCCGTGTTTCGATGTTGCGGAAGTACTTGGGCGACCCATCCCAGGCTACGATCAGAAGGACAAGGTCCTGAGGAACAAGTCGGTTCCTCTGGTCAAGTTTCTTTGGCGCATCAGCGGTTCGAGGAAGCTACCTGGGAATAGGAGGCTGACATGCGTGCGCGTTTCCCTCACTTGTTTATTTCGGAGGACCGAAACCCTTAAGTGGGGAGGGTTGTGAGGTTCGTTGTTTGACTTTTTTTTTTTGTTTTATGAATTATGTTTGAGTTTATGAGATGTGCTTGGATGTATTTTCGTTATCTGTGCATGCGTGTTCAGGCGTACCGCGGGAGTGTCACATGGTTGGTGACCCCGTCGGTACGAGGGAAATGCTTGGTTGTGTGCGAGTCAGAATTGGTTTGTTTGGTTTTGATCTGATTTGTGCTGTGCAGAACACTTTCGGTCGACCGATTTGTGTTCCGGTCGACCGATAGTTGCGTGCAGTCCGTGGATAAGTTCGGGTCTTGAGTTGTTTGTTTACCCCTTCACCACTTCTCTTCTTCTCCCGACCTGGAGCTCCCCCTTGCTGACCTAGGTGAGTTCCCATCACCTTCTCCCTTGATTCCTTGGTGCTTGATCATCCCATCTCTCCCTCCCTCACTCTCTTAGTTGCTCTTGACCCAGCCTCTCTCCCGGGTGCGTTCGGTTTGTGTGGAGTTGCTTTCGTGTGTCGTTTCGCCCGAGCCCTCGAGGTGAGTGGTTTGCACCTCTTGCTTGTGTGTGATTGTGGTGGTGATGTATTGTAATTGAGATGATTTACGTGGTACAAGCATGATTATGTGATATTTAGAATATTTCGGGTGGAAACCCTAGACTTTGTGTTATGCATATTATGAGCAAGTTGTAATGTTAGCATGATAGTAATGCGTTATTGCAACTTGCTAGTGTGTTTTGGTATCTGTGATAAAGTGGTGGTGAATATGTGAAACGAACTTATTATGGGAACATTTTCTTATTTCATGGCAAGATGTTGGATATGTGTTGAAATGGAAATTTGGAATTGCGTGGAAACCGTTGTATGTCTATCAATAGTACTTATGCGATTGGTGTGCCCAATGTGAGTATTGTTGTGATTAGAGACATCGACAACGTGAGCGCTAATGAGATTTGGTAAAGTGAAAATATTTGTGGAGAGACTTTTTCGTTGGACTGCATCGCCCAGGTTCGCTCTCCCGTATGAGTCGAGTGGATATCGACCGAGATCGAAATGGGACGATGTGGGTGACGGAGTCCCAGATTTGTTGTTTCGAGAAAAGACCGGTGGGCGTAGTTAAGGCCAGCCCGAGGCCAAGGTGGCGGCTGCGAGACAAGGCGAGGCTTGAATTGGAAATTCCGGAAAGGCCGATATATCAAATAACTCCCTTAAGGCCAAAAGGGATCGCCCCCGCTGTAGGGTACTGGAGGACGCGACGTGCACCGTGTTTGACCCAGATCCTTGGTGTTGCGGTACCTAAAGGGTGTGTTGCGTTGCAAATGTGAAAGGACTAACGGGTAATTAGTCAGGCAATCACTAATATAAGAAAGTGAAGCATAATTAGTTTGGCATGGGAATTCGTATATTTACATGATGTTGATGTTTATGATGATGTATTACTTGGTGTATTTGACTTGTTATATGGATTGGTTGTGTTGTGGTGAGAGGTGCTGCAAACGTTATTCGCGCCGCTCACTGAGTTATTTTGACTCACTCCGTTGCTTTCATCTTTTTCAAATCCGTTAGACCGTGGGAAAGCACCGGTAAAGGGGTGCTAAATTCCCATCGATAGCTTGCAAGAATTTTGGAAGGTATTTTGCGGAGTCTATACTTGTATATAACTCTTAGTTGTATAGCTCAGTCATAGAAAGAATTAACAGAAGCGAAACCTCGTATGAACGTCCACCAGAAAAAGCGTCGCGTATGCCTAGCCTGACTTTCAAAGCGTCCAATCTTCCCGAAGCCTGATTTTCACGCGAGGCAGGCGTCTTCCTGCAGCCAATGACCGGAGAAGCTCGGCGGTCACCCTGTTAGCCATAGCGGCCTCCCTACAGTTCAACTCGAAAGCCCACGCTGAGTAAATGAAGCTATAGATGCAAGTAAAGTTCATTGGCTACCTTATAGGCAAATGGAAGCAGTAAATGAGTTCACACACCACGTTTGAAAAATCATCTATGGCATTCAAAAAGAAACATCCCCTTTACACCAAAATACGGAAACCGCCCACCATACAACGAAGAAGAAAAACATATGAGGGACACAGAAAGTGTTAGGAACGGTCTCCCGGGGCGTCGGCCTCCCCCGATCCTGCAGGACCTTCGGCGTCATCGTCATCATCTTCTCCTTCCTCGTCAGAAAAGGGCTGCATGCCCGCGTCTCGCCTAGATCGAGCGCACCGAACGACATCCTCCTCCTTCAAAAAATCAAAAAATTCCTCCCCTTCTTCAGGGAACCGCTGACGAAGCCTCCTCAACATCTCGAAGTACAAATAGCGGCTGAAAATCACGGCATGCCTGCCCTTCTCGCGGATGAACGCATCCGAGGCTCGATACTCTTCAACCGCTTTCTCTGGCGCCTGCCGCAACTCCGCGTCCTTCGTTCCGAGCGCGGCCTGAAGCTCGGCGATCTCGGTATCCTTATCCTTCAGCAACTGGGTCGTCCTCGCAGCCTCCTTGCGGGCAAATTTAACGTAAGACTCTTCGTTCTTCCGGGCTGCATCGACTTTTCCTTGAAGCACGGCAGCAAGTTCCTCTTGCTCCTTGGCAACACGAGCAGCTTCATCCCGTTCTTTAATAAGTTTCACCATCTCGGCCCGTATTGCACCGGCCTTCTCCAGGATCCTTTCTCTCTCTTTAACGATGGTGAACAGCTGACTCATGGATGCCAACATCTGCAGCCGCGATGATGCCTTAAGATAACGGACTTGACCGAAATAGGGACAATAAAGATGTCTATGATCTATACTCACATTGGCAGTATTCAGCGATGCCTCTCGTAGCCAAGCGTCGACTGACGTTACGGGGATAACCGATCTGTCCTCCTTCGGAAGACCTTTACAGATAAACTCCATCGCGGCTTCGGAGCACTCCCTTATATGGACCCCTTCTCATATTCCCCAATCTGGAACGTAAAGGGGAGCATCCTCCTCCTCATGGGGCTCTGCTCGTCCCTTCTTGTTCTGGCGGCGAGCAGGCTGGGACGACGACTCTGGAGGAACCTCCGAAGGTGGAACCCCTGGAGAAGACTCCCTCGGGGGTATACCCCGCCCCGGGAGTGAAGAAGAAGAAGGAACAGGCACGAGTGCCCCACTGGACCCTTGTACCTGATGCGGCCCAACCTCAGGCACGGAAGGTTCTGCCCTTGGACCAGCAGTCTCCCCACTCCTCTTCGCGGCTGCCTTGCGGCGACGAGGCTTGGTAAGTTCCGACAGAACCGCCTCCTCGACCCCCGATTTTCCCGTGGGCTCCATCAGTCCTACGGATAAGATAGCCTGGTCAGAGGAACTCAAGAGAAACAAAACATTACGAAGGACGTTCATAGTGGAGGCATACCGAACGACGCGTCGGCCAGTGGCCTTTTTGCTCTTACGACGTCGTCCGGAACGCTCCCCGCCACGGACACTGGGCCTCGAAAGGTAAAAAATCGGCCCTCCAACAACTCCAGTTCGTCGGTAAGCTCAGGCTTCTCTTTCAATGCTTCGTTCAAGAGATCAGACCAATGGTCCGGGAAACACCATTCCGATTTTCTTCTCACGAAAAAGAAGCCGTGTCGCCACTTAGGGAACATTACCCCTTTTCCTTCCGTCTTCCTCTTCGCAGGGTTCCTATACTTCGTGTTATAGAAACCAGGACCTTGCTTGGAGGAAGACAAAGTGAACAAGTTCCTCCACAACTCAAGGGATGGTCTGGTCCCCGTACGAGCGAAAATAAATAAGAATACCAAGACATCCCGGTACAAGTTCGGAGATAAATGACATGGAGTAACGGCATAATAAGCAAAGAGCTGAATATTAAAACGCAGCAACGGAAAAACGAGGTCGGCCTAACATAATCGAGACGGAATGGCACCCAGTCCTTAGATATATCCGTCATCCTCTCCGTCGGCAGGGCTATCCTCGCCTCGAAATCAGACGGGATACCAAATTCCTTTCGCCATTGGACCAATTGCTCCTCGGTCACGGAAGAGACAGCGGTGCGAGGATCGAACTCAGCAGGGGGAACCCTTACTCCTTTGCTCCGACTAGTCGAGGCTTCCACCTGCGAAGCCCTCTCCTCTCCGTCGCCCCCGCCTACGAGCTCACTCAGCGTGGCGCCCATCCTACCTAAACGAAGTTGCTCGGCAACTTGACTGATGAATTCCCCCTCCGGGATTATCCGATCCCCAGTAATATCTGGGGAAACGGGCTGCCCTCCGAACCTAGGAGAAACATATGGAGTGGCAGGAATGGAAGTATGAGACCTCTCACTGGAGTCCTGGTCACTACTGGACTCCGTGCCCGTGGAGCTACGAGAAGACATACCTTATCTGTGACGACACGCTAAGAAAGAAGAAAACTGGCAGGCTCCTCGTCGAAGACTTTTTACCCCAGAGAGAAACTTCTGATCACGGTGTGGAACTAAAAGACCGCGGCCCTTACTTATAACCATAGAGAACGACGGTCCTCTACGTGGTAACTCGGTCGGCGAATCACCGTATGACAGCTGTCTAAATTCGGAAGGACCATACCGACAACTATACGGTGGACCGAAAAAGCAGTAAAAATGGAGCACGCTCGATAGCGCAGGAGCACCGAAGGAATACATTCTGACAGATGAGCCGACAAGGTCTTCCCATCTGTCGGGGGGTAGATGATACGGTCTAAACACCAGCCCGAACGGATTGCTTCCCGTTGAAGTTACGAGAAGGATCCCAGACAAGAAACCACGACATGCCTACCCGTTTCATGACGGACTACGACGCCAACAAAGAGGGGTCGTCTCCAAATCCAGAAACACGAGTAGCGCGTCGTCGCACGAACGAATAGCACACCGTGCTACCAGCAATTCGAAGCCCGAAGACAGTAATACCCCTGGGAAAGGACACGTAGAGTGCTACAGTGATTTGGCGGATAATTAACTACCATAATACCCCCTTAATCTCTGTATAAAATCCCCACTTGTAACCCTAAGAAGGGGGACGCGTACATAGGATAATACTTATATCCACAAGACATACATAGTGAATCTTGGAGGACCCCGTTCCTCCCCGTGGTTTTTTTAACCTCGGTTGAGAGTTTTCCACGTTCAAAAGAGTCTCGTTAATCATCTCGCCTAACTGAGATCCTTCCTCCATATCATCGACACAAATTCCCCTCCATAATCCAAACTACCCGGTGAAGATCTGCTTAGTGTACGCCATCCTAATCACGGTGAGGATAAA
This sequence comes from Xerophyta viscosa, assembly GCA_002076135.1. Taxonomy (NCBI): domain Eukaryota; kingdom Viridiplantae; phylum Streptophyta; class Magnoliopsida; order Pandanales; family Velloziaceae; genus Xerophyta; species Xerophyta viscosa. Next base: position 66,463 of record MJHO01000378.1, on the reverse strand, counting down.
CCCATCAGCATCATCTGGCGCCGTCCGTGGGAAGAGCAAGCTCACACTATACACCGTAGATCTATCCGATTCCTTCAACATGGTGAATACTCGAAGCCAACCAGCTCGTCAGTCAACCTCCCGAGCGCGTCCAAACACCAACGCCTCAACTCCAACTCAACTCCCTTCCCCGCCAATGCCAACGCCCGAAGGCGCTGGACCCTCTCGTGTTCCCGAGACGCATCCCTCCTAATCTCTGGACGCTTATCAAGCCACGCAGCTCAAAATCTTGACCAAGCCGTTAGTCCAGCAAGTAATACTGGAAACCGTACGGACGGCATTACGGGAACAAAACATAACCGCCGCCACCTCGCAACAGCCCCAAAGCCGTCAGTCGGGACGAGATCTAGTACGCCGTGGCGTAACCAAGAAAAATAGCAGGAGGGAGTCTGCTTTCGACAGACTCGGACTTGCTAACCCTCCACCACGACAAGAGCCTGCTCGTTCAGCGGTCCCAGCCGCTCAACGATTACCACATCAACACCAACGCTCTGCACGAGATCCTCCCGGCCAGGACCCGAGACGACGAGAGTCTCATTAGGAGCGACGAATCTCCGCGCATTCGAGTCAGGACGAGCACGGCGACGAAGTGAGCTCCGGGAGATCAAAAGAAAGAAGGCTTCAAGAGTTACGACGTAATAAGCAACGGGAAGCTATTCCGGCTCTCCCTGGCCCTCCAGCTATCAAGAAATGCTTCAATAGTTCGTTCATAGGAGTCGACCCATTCTCACCCTTTTCGGAGGAGTTAGTTGCGTCTCCGTACCCCGTGGGTTATACCGCGCCAAAAATCAACCGATACGACGGCACTACGGACCCGACGCACTATATCCGTCACTTCGTTCAGGCGATGAAGGCGTACCCATGCGACGAGATGCTATATTGCTACGTCCTCCCAACACTATTCGAAGGTCACGCTTTAACTTGGTTTAACCAATTACCCCCAAGGTGCATAGCGAACTGGGATCAGTTTGTAGAAATGATTGTTTCGAGATTCTTCTCTAGCACTCACTTCCAAAAGAGTCCCGATTCCATAATGAACATCAAGCAAGAACCCAACGAAACCCTGATGAGCTACTATGACCCATTCACCGAAGAACAAATCAAGTTGGGGATAACGAGCAACGACCTCATCGTCACAGCACTAAAAATTGGCATCGCAGAACAGCAATTGGCCTACGAATTCCACCGCAATACTCCCAAGACTGCGGAAGCCCTTAAAAGGCTACGGGAATGCGCCTCGGTGGAGGAGGTGCTGATAAGCTGTGGAACCATCAAAGGGAAGCACACTGTGACGAAATCCTCTCACCCCGTTACCAACTTGGGACAAGGCACCTCTTCGGGAGGAGGGAGAGCACAAGACAACTCCAATAACGAGGCCCAGAAAAAAAGAAAGAATCCGAGCGACGGTAGGGCCCCCCAAGTTGGCCAGAAGCCGGTATACAACACTAGGTTCGCGGAGTATACCCCCTTATCCGCTCTTCGGAAAGATATCCTGCACGTGCTGGAGACCAAAGAACAAGTGGCTAGGCCACCTCCTATCAGGGCTCCACCAAAGAAAAGAAAGGAGGGGAAATACTGCGACTTTCACGAGTCGCACGGGCACTTCACCGAAGATTGTCGCCAACTTCGCGATTACCTGGAAGAGAAGATAAGATGAGGCGAACTCCGAGAATTCCTCCAGTGGAGAGGAAACCAGCCTCCAAGGCGAGACGATCCCCCGCAACGTCCCCCGCTAGCGGCGCCCGAAAGGCAGCCAGAACCGACACACCAAATACACTATGGCGAGATCAATTTCATATCTGGCGAAATTGACAGAGAAGCTTCCCGAGGAATTCGTGTACACTACGTAGATCTTCACCAGGATTGGGATGGTGTACACTACGTAGATCTTCTCTGGATGATTTGGATTACGGAGGGAAATTCGTGTTGGTGATATGAACGGAGGATCTCGGTTAAGCAAGATGGTTAACAAGACACTTTTTTAACGTGGAAAACCCTCGAACGAGGGTAGAAAAATCACGGAGAGGAGCGGAGTCCCCAAATGTTCACTATGTATATCTACTGTATGTCTCTCTCTCTCTTGAGTCTGTCCCCCTCTCAGGGTTACAAGTGGCGATTTTATACAGAGATTAAGGGGTATTGTTGTAGTTGATTACCCGCTAAATTACTGTAGTATTCCACGTGTCCTTTCCCAGGGGTATTACAGTCATCGAGCTTCACGTGGCTCGTAGCACGGTGTGCTGTCTGTTCGTGCTTCTGGTGTTTGAGCACGACGTCTTTCTTGTTGACGTAACAGTCCGTGGTCAGACGGGTAGACATGTCGTTGTATCTTATCCGGGGTCCATCCCGTAACAACAACGGGAAGCACTTCCTTCGGGCTGGTATTTAGACCGTATCATCTGCCCCCCGATAGATGGGAGGACTTTGTCAGCTTATCTATGGAACGCATTCTTTCGGAACTTCTGCGCTATCGAGCATCCCCTATTTAGCTGCCGTCGGCTCACCATTGTTGGGTGGTCCGTCCGAATTTGGACAGCTGTCACACAGTGATTCGTAGGCCGAATTACCGCGTAGACGATTGTGGTTCTCTACGGTTATAAGTAGAGCCCGCAGTCATTTTCTCGTTTCACCGTGATCAGAAATTTCTCTATGGAGTAAAAAGTCTTCGACGAAGAGCCCTCCAGTCTTCTTCTTTCTTTGCGTGTCGTCGCAGATAAGTTATGTCTTGTCGTAGCTCCTCGAGCACGGAGTCCGGTAGTATTCTAGTGAGAGGTCTCATACTTCCATACCTGTCACTCCGTACGTTTCACCTAGATTCGGAGGACAACCCGTGTCTCCAGATACTACTGGGGATCGGATAGTCCCGGAGGGGGAGCTCATCAGTCAAGTTGTCGAGCAACTTCGTTTGGGCAGGATGAGCGCCATGTTAAGTGAGCTCGTAGGCGGGGGCAGTGGAGAGGAGAGGGCTATGCAGGTGGAAGCCTCGACTAGTCGAGGTAAAGGAGTAAGGGTTCCTCCTGCCGAGTTTAATCCTCGCACCGCTGTCTCTTCCGTGACCGAGGAGCAGTTGGCCCAATGGCGAGAGGAATATGGCATCCCGTCTGATTTTGAGGCGAGGGTAGCCCTGCTGACGGAGAGGATGACGGATATATCCAAAGAGTGGGTGCCATTTCGTCTCGACATGTTTAAAGCCGGCCTCCGTTTTTCGTTGCTGCCATTTTATATTCAATTCTTTGCCTATTATGCCGTTACTCCGTGTCATCTATCTCCGAACTCGTACCGGGATGTCTTGATTTTTTTGTTTATTTGTGCTCGCACGGGGACCAGACCATCTCTTGAGTTATGGAGGAATTTGTTCAGTCTGTCTTCCTCTAAGCAAGGTCCCGGTTTTCATAACACGAAGTATAGAAACCCTGCGAAGAGGAAGACGGAGGGAAGATGTGAGGTCCGTGTTTTGGTTTGCAATGTTTTGAGGTGTTGCATGCATGTCTAGAATGCCTAGTTAATGTGTGTTTTGTTGCGTGTCGTAGGGTGATTCGACGCGAGCGGCTTAAGTGTTGTA
>MJHO01000378.1:49839-60213 GCA_002076135.1 Xerophyta viscosa | reverse complement strand
TGTTTCAAATCTCAACTCGTCCTGGGCGATGAAGAGGAAACAACATGACGCTGAGCCCCAAACTTAAAAAATGTTTATTCTTTCGAATTGTGTTCCTTAATTAAATGGATGTATATTTCGAACGAGATTTGATTTATCCGAACATAAAGATTCAGGACCGGATGGACCCGAATCTAAATGATCGTATTAAATAAGAATAAATGGCCAAAACGGAAAGTGATGGATATTGCTCTCCTAATACAGTCAGGCATAATTACAAAAATCAAATCTCATGCAAATAAAGAAAATATTAAAGGAAGACGATGGATATTGTCTCGATAAATATTTTTTCTATGGATAGACGATGGATATTTTCCCTATTTGGATGTGTTCGTCTAAAATGATTTGGAGAGGCAGGTGATGGATTCTCTTTTTCATATTAGACGGATAACTAAACATACAAATATTATATAATAGATATGTGTTAAATATAAATCAAAGATAATTTTAATCACTTATAGAGTACCCTCTTTTGAGGGGCGATGTGGGGGTGTTCCGTCTTCCCCACACGTAAACGACGAACGAACCTAAGAATCTTTATGTGCCTTATCTCGGTTTCCTAGATTTCCATAAATATCTAGGTGGCGACTCCAACCCTTTTCCCCTCACCGGAGGAAGGTCGTCAACAATAGAGGAGCGATATCTGCTCCCGTTGCTTCTGAAGCTGTAGGTAGAAAAGGGATATCTGCTCCCGCTGCTGCTAAAGCTGTAGGTAGAGGAGCTCACACTACAAGAATTTAGACATATAATAACACTTTACTAACAACGGTTGTAGAAGTGTTACAATATAATATATTTGGCAACAATTTTGAAAGTGTTGTGCCGCTTTTGAATCTACGATGAAAATTGCAATAGTTTAATATTATATGTTGCGAAAAAATATTAATTTATAGTACTTGTCAAACCGTTGCGGAAGAGTTATAACATATACAACACTTATAGTATTTATTGCGAATTGAGTCAAATACACAACACTTATTTCAATGTGTGGTTAGAAGTACTATATTTAACAACACACCAATAAACTATTGCTAAAAGAAATATGAAATACTATAACACTCTTAAAGAGTGTTGCTATAAGTTAAAAACTAAACCACACTTATATAATATGTTGCTAAAAAGGAAGAGAAAAAAATATTTTTTTATCTATTGCTAAAAAAAAAAAAATATTACATAACATTTATCTTAATTGTTTTAGAAATATTATCGAAAACATAATACAATTTTTATTGTGTTGCAAAAAGATGGTCATCTACAACATTTTCAATTGTATTGTTAGAAAAGTAACATTTGATAACTTTTATATATTTTGTTGTTAGAAGATAAAGAAGAGACAACACTTGTTTAACATATTGCTTGAAAATAGTGATACATATAATATTTTTTAAAAAACCTATTACAAAATTAAATTCATAAACATTAATTTGTTCCAGTATTAATTCTTAATAAATACAAAAATAATTCAGAAAATAATGAAAACAAAATTGCATTTCATTAAAAAACAAATTTAGATGATTATCCATATTTTTTGGAAATTTAGCGCGTTCCTAGATAATTTTTAAAAATATTCAAACTTTTAATGCACTTTTGGAGTATATATGACTATGTTTTTTTGTATGACTTCAACAATGCGAGAAGGCCACCAAATGCAAGTTATGTCATTTCAAAACTAGCACCGATGTAATTTTATATTTTTCTCATACGACGTCAGATATGTTATTTGTCGAGCTCATCAGAAGACTCGTCGAGTCATTCCAACAATATTTTGTCTATAAAAGTCTGACGTACATATGGAGAGATATGGTCCGAGCCTTTGTTAAGAAATTTGACGTACATATTGTAGCAAGATTTCTTGGCTTTATATTTTTTAATTATTATTTTTAGTTAAAATTATTTTAAATTAAAAAAATGTAAAAAATAATGGGCAAAAAATAAGAAATCACTAAGGTTTAGATACAACAGATTTATTTCCAATAAGATTTTTTCCCAAATTAATGTTTTGACTTAGTTGGTAGTCCTTAAAAATGTTTTTAAGGAGAGAAAATACCAATAGGGATTTCATGGGGATGAATGATTACTTACCAAGTAATGCCTATCCCCAATTTGGATGCCTCTTGGCTTTCCAAATTTGCCAATTAATTCTTAAATTTAGCTCATTCCTCTTTGGAAATTCTCTTTTTCCCCTAAATATTGATTACGCCATAATTGTTGACATTCCCTATAATCAGTAAATGTATTATTCAATTAGTTGAGCTATGAACAGTTAATGATCGGTTAGTAATTCGATAATTCAATTTATTCTTCAATCCATTATAATTTAATAATATATTTTAGTCATTGATTTTAATTATTTGATTGAAGGGATGATGCTAAGTATTTTTTTTATTTTGTTTAACGTGATTAAGATGCGGAGGACGACGGCGAAGAGCATGACGATGAGCTAGAAGATGAAGAGAGAAGGGATTCGCCGTAGAGCTCCAACAAAGGCGGTGAGGGCGACGACAATTATGATCACGAAGATGATGACCGGTTAATGAAGGAGCTTCAAATAGGAGATGCCGGTCTGTAAAGTTAGCTATATTCCGACGCTATCACCGGGGCCGAGAACAGGACTATCATGAAAATGATGGCCCTGATGATACTGTTGTTTAACATTATATTAGAATTAAGAAAGAGTATTTTTGTAGACGTGTTTGATTTTAGAATGTAGAAGAATATGAAATAAAAAAAAATGCTAAATTCTCCGTCTCACTTGACTATGGTGAAGAAATGGTTGTTATCTATATTATGAGTAACATAGTAAAAATAAAGATATTGCTACAATTTAAAAGCGTCATAAATTCTATAATCTGCAACACTAACAATATATTTTCATTAACTTTTGAAAACGGTTAATAATTATTCTAATAATTACGAATGACAACACTACCATAGTGTTATAATTTTTATAAATGGCAACACAATAGAGACATAATAATACAAATTCAATAACAGTTTAGAATGTTATTAAATGTATGTTTAGCAACACTTAATTATATGGAACAATATTTTATAAACATTGCAATAGATATGATTGGCATCAATTAATTAATATTGCATGCAATAATATAAAAACGGCTTAAAATTGTTACTGATTTCATAATTGGTAATACTATAGTTGTGTTGTAAATGATGACTTTAATTGTAGCCATAAGTCACTTTCGCAACGCTAGAAACTGTTACCTTTATATACCACAACCATTGCTAAATAGTCGTTTTAGCAACATTATTCGAACCATTGCCGAAAAATCAATAAACCGTTTTTATAACTTTTCGTAACAGCGGCTACTATAACAGAGCATGAAACTGTTGCTAAAACTTTTTGTAACGGTTTTTTAGGATTTAGCAATATTTTTCGTCTGTTACCGTAGGTGTAATTTCTTGTAGTGTCAAGGAAGAAGAGGCGACCGGCTTAGCCGGTCGCTCAACCGGCTAAGCCAGTAGCCAGTCTGTGTTTTTTTTTTTTTTTTTCTTTTTTGTTTTTTCTTTTTGAGCTAGGCCGCGCGCGCAGCCCAGCTCGCGCGCGGCCCAGCCTTATTTTTTTAATTTTAATTTTTTTAAAAATATTTTTATGGTTTTCATTTTCGTTATTATTTTTAAATTATTATATTATTATATCACATATATATAGTGTATAAATCAAAATTCGAGGGAGATGGATATTTCTCTCGAAGCTAACACTTAATAATAAAAAGGAGTTAAGGTATAAACGATGGATATGGTTTAATCCCAACTCTCGTGTAAATATTATAGAACTCGATATTAACTTTCATATTGTAAAAAAAATAGAATTCGGACGAAGCGGATATTTCTCCGAAGTTAAAAATTCCATAAAAAATAATATGCGAGTTGAGGTGCGAGATGGATGTTTCAAATCTCAACTCGTCCTGGGCGATGAAGAGGAAACAACATGGCGCTGAGCCCCAAACTTAAAAAATGTTTATTCTTTCGAATTGTGTTCCTTAATTAAATGGATGTATATTTCGAACGAGATTTGATTTATCCGAACATAAAGATTCAGGACCGGATGAACCCGAATCTAAATGATCGTATTAAATAAGAATAAATGGCCAAAACGGAAAGTGATGGATATGCCTCTAATAAGTAGGCATAAATCAATACAATCTCATGCAAATAAAGAATATTAAAGGAGACGATGGATATTGTCCGATAAATATTTTTTTCTATGGATAGACGATGGATCATTTTCTCTATTTGGATGTGTTTTCGTCTAAAAGTGATTTGGAGAGCAAGGTGGATGCCGACCTTTCTTTTTTTCATATTAGAAACCGGATAACTAAACAATAGCAAAATATATATAATAGATAATGTTTAATAATTATCAAAGATAATTTTAATCACTTATAGAGTACCCTCTTTTGAGGGGCGATGTGGGGGTGTTCCGTCTTCCCAACGTAAACGACCGGAACGACCTAAGAATCTTTATGTGCCTTATCGTCGGTTTGCTAGATTTCCATAAATATCTAGGTGGCGACTCCAACCCTTTTCCCCTCACCGGAGGAAGGTCGTCAACAGTAGCGACTCCGCTGTGGACTCGTCAGGCTCGTTTTAAGTAATTAAAATAATTTTAGATTTATATTTAACACAATTACCAAATGCATGTTTAGTTATTTAAAATGATGACTTTGTATATATTTTACTATTGCTCTGCATCTCATGTATAGCGAAGGGCGTATGCCCATCCTATTTACCGGGACAATCGGAGCTTACGTACAATGTACGTAGGTAGTCCGTAATGCCTGGCCCTTTTTACCCACAGTCAAAAGTTATCTGGGTAGTACACCGAGCTGATGTACCATGTGCACCGGTCGTCGGTAGGAAACCCAGCAATTACAGGCTGTTAGATAAGCCACTGGGATAATCGGAGCTCGTGTACAATGTGCAACGGTAGTCCGTAAGCCCAGCCAACATAGGCACCCATAATTCATCCAGCCATCATTTAGTCTAAGTGACACAAAAATTATCAATAAAGCAAAAAAAAAGAGCACATATTTTCAACCTCATTTTACCCCTCTAAATTCAACCCAAAATTTTATTTTATTTTATTTATTTCTTTATTTTTTCTTGCAATGACTGTACTTAAATTTTCAATAATAAAATTACTTTTCCTTAAAAATCTTAAAATCCGTATGATTTTGCAATAAAGGCATACCACCGCATTAGCACACGTACAAACACTGACATCCGTATTTTTTTAAAAGAACGGTCAAGACGACTTTTACCAAAAGGAGCCCGTACCTACTTCGGTCGAGACGTCACATATCTGCATCAATGGCAGACAATGAAATGAACGAACAATTGAGAAAAGAGAACGAAGATTTACGAAAACAGTTGGAAGATATGAGCAAACAGCTAGAACGCCTCACATCTACTATTGCACTTACTTAGTCGAGCAAAAAAGTAAAACAAACGTATCCACTCAACCCATAGGGACCCAAGCCGTCCATTTGCTCCCTCAGCGAGAGGCAAAGCAAGCGCAGAAATCCCTTTATGAATCCTTAATGCCTACCTCAACAACCGGAGCAAGACCAATATGCCTCACTGCAAAATGTTCGAACTGGCCAAAAGAAACTTTCATAGGGTAACAACCCTCTAACCTCCAATCGTTGCCAGCTTACTGCCAATTCGAAGAACACATGACTCTATCCTTCGGAGACCAACACATTGAAGACAAAGTGGAGACAATTCTGAATCGCTTGAATAGCTTGGAAGGCGCAAGAGGAACTATGGATCCTGCACAATTTTTGTATTGTCACGGAACTCGAGATCAAAGATTTTAAGGTTCCCGATTTGAAAAAAGTACGACGAACGGAAAGACCGCTCAGTCACATTCAATGTACTGCAGTAAGATGGGGGTATATCTGAAAAATGAAAAGATGTTAATCTACTACTTCCAGGAGTGTCTGAAAGGGTCGGCCATCCGGTGGTACTTAAATTTCAACAAAAGTGAAATCAAAAGCTGGAAGGACTTGGCTATTGCATTTCTAACCCACTACCAGCATAATAAGGATTTAGCACCGGATAAAACTACACTGAGGGCCTTACTCCTAATCAAAAATGAAAAATTCCGCGCTTTTGCTCAGAGGTGGAGAAACCTAGCAGCACAAATTACTCCTCCCATGACCGAGAAAGAGCTCATAGATGAGTTTATGACTCTAAGCTGTCTAGACGACAAGATACGCACTGCATGTGCCATTGCCTCCACCTTCGCCCAGATAATCACGGCAGGTCTGAGAATAGAACTGGCCCAAGACAATGTCTTCAAGTCACCCGAGGACACGAAGACCAAGAAGAAGGACAAAGAAGTGCATAACATCAGTGGGGCAAATAGCTATAATCAGTCCATATATCGAGTTCCGGGGCAATATCAAACCAGTGGATATTATCAAACGCCTCAGCAAAACAATCAATACCGACAGACTCGCCCTTATCAGCAATACCAGCAATCGCCACGGCAACCTCAACAGGTCACTCAGACCTATCAAATCCAGCAACAACAAGTCTCTACTCAGCAGCAACAGTCCCAACGACATCGCCATGCCTTTTTTTTCGGGAACCCTGCTGTGTCTCAAAAGAGTGTTTTAAACAATGTGCTGGCAGAAGGTCTTGCTCACATCCCATTCCCCAAGCCGACAATTCCACAGCCACCATATCCAGATGGTATGAATTTTGGGTTTGAATGCGTTTGTGATTACCATTAGTGGGCGCCCCAAGGCCACTCCACTGAAAATTGCTACATTCTTCGGAACAAATATACGAGTGATTGACACTGGAAGGATAAAAATCTCACCTACAGATGTCAAGACGACAGCACCACCACGATTAACGCAGCTTCTACCAGCGACGGCAGCGGAGGAATCAATGAGATTGACACCAGTTTGTTTCATGACTAGTAATCTCAGAAACATCTGTACAAGCTGACCGCTCTTTTGATGATCTTTTACTTCACTAAGTTATGATAGGATACATATTTAGTATAGCAAATATCGTGATATGTATCCACTCTTCTCCCTTGATCATGTTTTGTTTTTCGCACAGACCACTCTAGTTGGTAGAGTTTTTGTAATGCAATTTGGGAATGAACTAATTTAAATATAAAATTGTCTCATGTTCTTCACTTGTCATTAACATCCCTTTGTTATATCTTTTTTCCAGTACATATAAATTTTGAAGAATGTAAAACACAATACATATTCCCAATTAATATAATAAAAGGTGATTAGCAACTTGACGCATACACAAAGAGAAAAAAAAATCAAAAAGGAAAAAGAGAAAATTTTTGAAAAGCGGAAGAAAATATACAGCACCACATACATCTCCAACTCAAAAGCTGACTCAGGAGCAAGAAAACGATCATCTGTGAAAGTATTTTTTTTAAACGAGCAGAAAAGTCTTGTAGGTAGACAAATGCATTGGGCCAAATAACTTCAACTATAAAAAAAGTGGAAAAAGAAAGGGAAAAAAGAAAAAAAAAAGAAGAGAAGAAGAAAAATGAAAGAAAAAGGAGAAGTAGAAGAGTAAAGAAAAAGAAAGAAGAGAAGAAAAAAGAAAAGAAAGAATGGAAAGAAATAAAAGTAGTGAAAAAAAAAAGAGCAAAGGAGCAAAAAGGAAGGAAAAGAAAAATAGAGAAAGAAAAGTTACGAATGCCCACAAAATCTCTTATGCATACTACCCTACAAAATATTTCCATCAATTGAGCAGAAATTTACCCAGAGTTGGAGCATCCACCTGTATTACCAAAGAAAGACGGTCAAATCTAGGCCAGCCCACAAATATAATTATAGAGCATCATCAACGAAAACATACTGCAAGAACATTCAGAAGAAGCCCTCTAGGCCGAAAACCTGAAAAGGTGGCCTAGGCAAAACTAGGTAGGGCAAGGCAAGTTGCGAATTATTCTCTTTATTATGTTAAATAAAGAATATGTATTCGAAAATACATTCTGCAAAATTTATACGATTCAGTCCCTACTCCACAGAATCGTAAGCTGAAAAATCACTCATCCAATCACATCTTCTAGAAAAACTGTTGTATCAGGAAGTCCACTTTTCAATAAATCAGCCTCACAAACATCTACATCAGCCAAACTCCTCAGCATCTAATGTTGGGGCAATTTTATTATTAAATAAAATTTATTCCAAAATTGCAAACTTCCAACTTAGAGGTTCCAGACTTTAGATTTTTCCTCGAAAATCTAGAAAAGACTAATTATGCAGCCAAACGGAGAATAGAAATACATATTCAATGACAAAGTTAAAGCTAAATATGCGCGCGACATAAACTTTGTTTGAAGGAAAAGATAAGGAGCGAACGTCAAACTGGGGCAATTTTAAAGGAAGCAAGCGAATGAACAACAGCAATCCATTCAAAAAGGAAGCTTGTGGAGCACCAAAGTACAAAAGCAGAAGAAACTATTACTCAAAGAAGAGCCGTAAAAGACCGGCTTAAACTGGGGCAATTTTCCGATGATCAAACTACCCAAAGCCATAAACTTCCAGTAGCACATATTGCTGCTTGAAGATGACAGACAAGACCTTGAAAAATCAGGCCAACATTCTAAACTGGGGCAAATTTTTCTCACGAAAAATTAACGAAGAGTTCGACCTTCAACCAACATAGGACGAAGAAGAAAGAGAGAAGAAAAAGAGAAGTAAAGATGTCGGGGCAATGACATTTTGGAATAGTCGGATTGACCGGGCATTCCCACTAACATATTTTCAGCATAAAAATATTTAAAAAAAAAAAAATTATGAAAAATCTTTCTCAAAATAAAATTCATTATTTTTATAAAAATACTTCGCCATTGCATAACATGCACAAAATCAACACGAAAACAACGCTCATTCTCAAAATAAGCCGCTGACTCCTACAGATTCTGAGATGCAAATCAAATATGTGGTTAATCCTCATAAGTTTTCGAATATGCCACAAGCCTATTCTTTTAAATTCCGACCAACAAAATCTACCTTCCGAATCGACTTGCACTTCAAAGTTATCTCGGTCAAAAGACGACTGTTCTTTTGATGACAACTTCAAGTTCATCCGTAAGCCGTACGGACTTCGGGGCTTTCTCTCCGTCATGAGGCGTAGTTCTTATGACAACTCTCTCCTTCAAGAGGCGTAGTTCTCATGAAGACTTTCTATCTCGTTACGAGGCGTAGTTCTCGGGTCAATTTCTCTTTATCATGAGGCGTAGTTCTCATGAAAACCTTTCTCGTCATGAGACGTAGTTCTCGTTTCAATTTCTATTCGTCATAAGGCGTAGCTCTTATGACAGCTTCTCTTATTAATGAGACGTAGTTCTCATGTAAGCTCTTTCTCGTCACGAGGCATAGTTCTCATTTCTATTTTCTCTTAATCATGAGGCGTAGTTCTCATAAAATTTCTTTCTCATCACGAGATGTAGATCTCGTATCATTTTCTCTTAACCATGAGGCGTAGTTCTCATGAAAACTCTTTCTTATCACGAGGCGTAGATCTCGTATCATTTTCTCTTAATCATGAGGCGTAGTTCTCATGAAAATCCTTTTTCCTCACGAGACGTAGATCTTGTGTCATTTTCTCTTAATCATGAGGCGTAGTTCTCATGAAAATTCTTTCTGCTCACTAGACGTAGATCTCGTGTCATTTTCTCTTAATCATGAGGCGTAGTTCTCATAAAATATTTCTTTCTCATCACGAGGCGCAGATCTCGTGTTATTTCTCTTAATCATGAGGCGTAGTTCTCTTGAAAGCTTCTTCTCGTCATAAAGTGTAGTTCTTATGATAACTTCTCTTAATCATGATGCATAGTTCTCATTAAAACTTCTTTCGTCACAAGGCATAGTTCTCGTTTCGATTTCTCATCGCCATAAGCCGTAGTTCTTATGATAATTTCTCTTCTTCATGAGGCGTAGTTCTCATGAAGGCTTTCTATCCCGTCATGAGACGTAGATCTCGTGTCATTTTCTCTTAATCATGAGGCGTAGTTCTCTTGAAAGTTATTTCTCGTCACGAGATGTAGTTCTCGTTTCGATTTCTCTTCGTCACCAGGCGTAGTTCTTATGACGACTTCATCTTCTTCGTGAGGTGTGGCTCTCATGAAACCTTATCCCCTTCATGAGGCGTAGTCCTCGCTACGACATCTCTTATCATGGGACTATCGATCCCGTGATTGACACCAAAATTGATTGAACAGCTATCCACTCCTTGACAAATACATAAGAAATAATGAAAAGAAAATTTCTCATCCCTCGTCTTTCTCATCGGACAAAATGTGGTATCTCTTTTATCTTT
>MJHO01000378.1:0-47779 GCA_002076135.1 Xerophyta viscosa | reverse complement strand
TAGATTTCCATTAAATATCTATGTGGCTACTCCAACCCTTTCCCCCCACCGGAGGAAGGTCGTCAACAATCATACCTTGAGGTTATGAAGGAAAGGCCACCGTGGACAAAGATCTGATATATGAGATAAGGTCATAAATACCGTGGATCATGCCTTAGATTTATGAGGGAATGGTCACCGTGGACCAAGGTGTGATATTTGAGGTTAAGTCATGAACACCGTGGACCATGCCTTAGGGTTACAAGGAAATGGCTGCCGTGGACCACACTTTGGAATATGAGATAAGATCATGAACATTGTGGATCATGCCTTGGCTTACGAGGAAATGGACGTCGTGGACTACGCTTTGATATATTAGATAAAGTAATGAACACCATGGATCATGCCTTGGGATTATGAACCGATGGTCGCCCTGGACCAAGATTGGTTACATTACAGAAAGGTAACGGCCTCATTGACTATATCGGAGGTTATGAAGCAGTGGCCCTATGGACCATGCTTTGCGATATTGTGAAGAGGTAATGGCCCCATGTACCATGCTTTGCGATATTGTGAAGAGGTAATGGCCCCATGGACATACCTTAGAGTCATGACGCAGCGGTCCCATGGACTCTAGTGCAATATGTTGTGAAAAGATGGCGGTCCCATGGATCGTAGCTTAGAGTTATAATGCGGTGGTCGCATGGATCCAGTTGCGATGTATTGTGAAAAGGTGTGCGGCCCCATGGACCGTATTGTTAGGGTTATAAAGCAGTGGTCCCATGGACCAGGCTCAGTTACCTTATGAAAGGTAGCGGCCCCATAGACCGTACCTTAAGGGTTATAAAGCAATGGTCCCATGGAACATTCTTGGCTATATTATGAAAAGATAGCGGCCTATGGACCGTACCTTGAGAGCATGAAAAGGTCTCTCTCTCTCTCTCTCTCTCTCTCTCTCTCTCTCTCTCTCTCTCTCTCTCTCTCTCGGCTCACCCTCTCTTCTTTTATTTTTTTTCTCAATCTCTCACTCGACTCTCTCTCTCTCTCTCTCTCTCTCTCTCTCTCTCTTGATCCACCCCCTCCCCCCACCACCGACCAGAGACCCTGGGGGGGGGTATTTATAGATGAAATGAGAAGTGTGAATGCATTTATGGTGATGGGATTGGCATTTCGGCTGGGTGAGGCAGTGGAGTAATGAGCGCTGTGCACATCTGCTGTTGCTTTTCCCTTTTTTTTGGGTATTATATAAATGTATATATGTATGTATAATATATGAGTATATATTTGTATACAGTATACATGTGTATATATGTGTGCATATATATTTTGAAGTGTATATATGTATATATGTGTATATTTGTGTACATATATATTTTGAAGTGTATATATGTATATACGTGTGTGGATGTGTATGTGAGACTTGTATGAGCATAAGTAATTTTGTCTATTAGTGTTACATTTGGGGGCGAAAATCTGTGGAGGTTATGAGTCGTTTGTTATGTTTCACTTTGTAGAGCTATGTGGATCTTTACGTATTGGCTCTAGTCGCTTCTTGTTCAAGAAAGCAAATCTACATTTAGGAAGTCGTGGATGTTATTTGTTTTAAACTTTATCATGAATCGTCATATTTGCTATCTCGTGATATGTTTGGTTATTGAGGATATGGTGGATGAAGAATACATTCGTAACATATTTACTTTATATGTGGAGTGATAAAGGGTAATGTGCAAGTAGGTTGCAGCATTATTATAATTAAACAGATATTTCAGATTTGAACAATAGCATCCAATTAAAGTGAAGCTATCGCAATCCCATAAATTCATATGTCTTCACGATGTAATCAGCATTGTTGTATATGATTTTTCTCCCTTCTTGTAGGTGTTGCATACTTCGCTTGGGTACACATGCGCTTGTGCTTTTGGTCCTCCAAATGAGGTTGTAATAACATGAGGATTTATGAGAGGCTTAATATCCATTATCGGTGTCCCTTCTTTATTTGCTCACTCTCTTTTTCTTCTCATCTTCTTCTTTTCTATTCCTTTCTTTTCCCTTTCTTTTTATTTTATCCTTTCTTCTTCTCTTTCTTCTCTTTTTCTTCTTTTATTCTTTTATTCTTCTCTTTCTTTTCTTCTTCTTTTTCTTTTCTTCTTTTGTATTCTTTCTTTCAGGATTGCCGAAGGATGGATTTATCTTGAATTTTTGTCCTCTCATATTCTTCCTCGATCTCTAAGGAGAAATTTTTGGACTAAAATGAATATATATGTACATCAGGATTTCCTTATGTTGGCGTTGTACTAGACGTCGTTTTTGGGTCCTGAGTATCTTTCATTATACTCGTATTGGTTGAGCTATATTTAAGGACATACAATAGCTTCACGTCAATCACTTGATTAGGGAATCATTAAAAGAGGCGAAATCAAGATACAAAAGTTTGACACAAAAGATAACATAGCATATCATTTCACCAAAGCACTTTCTCAAAAGGTGTTTTTGAGAGCCATTTCGACAAGATGGGCGTGAGATGCATGACCGATTGGCTTTAAGTGCAAATGGGACAGTGAAAAAATAGATGCCCTAAAAGCTAATTATATTTGATATATTGGCGAACACACACTTGATTATAAACATATTTTATTTTTCTATTTGTTTAATTATGGTTATATGTTATTTATCACATCATCATATTTTATGTGTGTTTATGAATGCATATAATAAACTGCGTGGACAAGGGCATTAGATTATGATCATGATAATGAGACCTAATATCTTATAAACTTAAGTGTAGAATATTTTTAGTCATAGGTGCATTGAGTAGGGCTCAATGGCACCGCAAAGACTAAGATACTGCTTACTATCTCATGTGATGAGAATGGCGATCATATTAATGCAAGTGTAGTTGACACTGAAGTAAGTCCATAGGTGCTCATTGGATGAAAGAGTTCACTGAATTGACTCGCTCAAAGAACACCAATAAAATTAGTCAATGGTGATTCTTTCATATGATAGTTGTGCCTTGATCTTTTAACTTGAGGTTGCAATAGTATTTTATATATAGAACATTTATACTTTAGCATGCATGCAAGTATGGCTCAGTTATGCACAGGTACTATTTGGGTATTGATCTTCTACATGAAGATAGATGAGAAGTAATAGAGAATCTGTCACCTCCTATTAAGAAGGAGAACATCCTATAGTATAGAACTAGCTCAAAAAATCCTTGGCCAAGGTATGAAATTAAGAAGAGTTCCTAATGTCAGAACAGGGTTAAAAAATTAAGACATATATATATATATATATATATATATATATATATTATATATATATATATATATATATATATATATATATATTTGAGCAGATTTAGAATTTGACTAATATCCATACTCTAAGCTCATTCGGGATGTTAGAAAGAATAGAGAAGGATTATGGGGACATGGTAACTGTTCACTTAAATGGTTTCAATGATGAATTGGATATTCATACCACACAGGTGGTCATGACATGTTGTTAGACGTCAACCATTATTTATGGATAAATATAATTAGTTTGTTAAAGTAATTATTTGTTAATTTGACGAATTAACTATTTATTCACTACTGATGTGGCATCAACCTAATGGTCACACGCAAATCAGAAATGATCGCGAAAATCGAATTTTTGTACCTAGAGGGGCTGCTTTTGCCACACCAGTTTTGGTGGTCCGAGGTTTTGCAAATTCCTAAGGGTATGAAATTGCAAAATAGTATCTTAGTGGATTTCTTGTGTAATAAGAGAAAACCATTGATTTTCTCGCAGGCGTGTAACCGCCAGCGTAACACGACGTTTCACAGATGCAAATCATTGTACCGAGAACTCCGACAATTTTCGATGGCAACAACAATCTGAGAACTCAAGGTATCCCGATAAACGTGTAAACGTAAATAGTAGCATGATGGAACCGAATAAATGAATTAGATTAATTTATTTTATAATGTTAATTTTCATGTATATATATGATATATATGATATTACGATTATTTTAGCATTACCAATAGGATCATGTTTCGGATATTACGGACAATATTGTAAAATTTTAAATTCGCCTCTATGTATTTGATATATTAATGTATCCCATAACCCAACAGGTTTATGGTGGTTGTGCGCCGTTCGAAGAAATCTATTGCGCTTGGGGTACATGCACAATGAAAGCACACTTAATTGCAACTCGAAAGTTAAAGGCACATGAACGTCCAACATTACACTAGGAAGTAAAGAGGTAGGAAATCAATTTGAGCAACTCATGAATGTCCAACATTACCCGTACAATGCACAGATACAGATCATAAATATAAATAACTAATAATTAAAATTAATTTTTAATATCTTTAATTATAGATAAATTAATAATTATATAATTAAATATTATATTTATATATTATAATAGTAAAAATAAATACTATATTACATAAATAAATATTATTTGAGATGCATTAATGAAACGATGGTGATGATTAAATCAATATACCATATTACAACACACACACATCACACACAACACACACACCACACACACGATATATATATTATTATAATAAAATATATATAATTATAGTTATTATATTTTTTAACTTATTTATATAAATTCTATCTTAATAAATATTACGTGTCCTTTTTTCTATGATATAACAATAAATGTCAATTGGCATCAAAAATTATTGAGATATTACATAACGCACGATTTTGACACCAATTTTTTATACTATAATTATTAAAATATGTCTTATTTAATATATAATATATATATATATATATAATATAATATATTATATATAAATATATTATAATCTACTATATTATAATATTAAAAAAAAAAAAGTCTGTTATTTTGAAAAGTTATGATACTTGTATTTCATATTTTTAAACTAATTATTTAATACACCTTATTTTTTTATGATTAAAATAAATGGCAAAATGTATATCGGAGATTATTTAAGATGTCAAGTGGCGCAATAATTTTGATCATCTATTTTTATATATTTATATATTTTCTTATATGTGAAATATTGATATATTTTGATATTGACTTTTTTAAATTTATTAAAATTATTATAATATATTTTTTATGTAAATAATTTATTTTTTACAAAGGTATATATAAGTTTTTATTAATACATTGTATGTATTCAATGTTCATTGAATAATAAATTGCATTAATGTGCATTGAATAATAAATTGCATTAATAGTGTTATTAATTAAGCTTGCCACATGTCATATGGTGAGATAATAGAGATGTCATGTGGCATATTATAAATTATTCGAAATGCCACATGGCGCTCAACTACTTTGATACCCGATTTTATATATATGTATATAGATTAGCTTAATAATGTTGGATATGCTAATGCTTCCAATGATCCCGCTTTCATTTATTGTACATGATTTTTTCACTTAAAGAAATTTGGATGGATTAGCTTTTGCCTTCTATCCGAATTTTTGGAAGCATTATAGGGACATAAATCTGTTAACGGATTTAAAAATAATTTTTTAGATCTGATAAAATGTTAATACTTTGAAGCTCTATAATATCTATTAGAAATATTTTTTGAAAAAAAATTTAACATGAAAATTAAAAATTTTATCAAAATCTACAACCTTAATATGAAAGCTTTTTGAAAACTATATATGTATTTTATTTATAGTGAGGGGACAGAAAATAGGAGCATAGAGGAGCAGAAGATTTTTGTCTGCCTCAAAGGTGAAAAAAAGAAAAATCATATACACTCCATTTATGTAGATTAAAATAAAAGTAGCTGGAAAGACTTCTTAAAATAGCATTTATCATGTAAGTAGAACTGCAACTCTAGTTTATATGGAAACTAAACAGTCACAAACTCTATGTGGTAGGCAAACAACAAAAATTGGATCTAAGAAAATGCATTCAAAATATGCACAAAAATGTAGAAAGAAAAAAAAAAATCTAAAGGCAATGGATATCCCTAGAAATTATTATGCTTTGATACTAAATTGATGCTTTTAAAAAAAATAAATAAAAGAAAACATAAACTTCAAAAATCAGAAAGAAAACGAAAATGAATCATTTGCGTAGATTATGATCAAAATGTATAACTAATAACTATTCAACTGTCAAACGCAATTACTAACGCTCAAACTGAAGTTATATTCCTAATATTCACGGGAGACAGTCTAGCACGATGAAATAAACAGCAACTTTACTAGCCGAATAAATCCAAGAAAGGTTCATATCTGTTATAGAAATAGGAGGAAAAAAAATAAGAAAGCTCGCTGAAGATCATGTTCATTCTATTTGCCAAAGCCTTAGGAGATGAAAAAGAAAAAGAAAAAAAGTACGCCTAAAAAGAGTTGAAGAGGAAACACCGACAACCTCTTATCTTCCTAGAAGTCGACGAAAACTTAGATCTTGTTTTAGTAGAGTGGCCGGATAGAATTCATGTTAGTAAAATCGTGGTTTAAATAACATAGCGTTTTTGTTGTTAGCTTCATTTTCTATTATTCCATATATATATTATTTGATTTGATTTTGAGTAATTTTACTTTATACTTATTTTATTTTATTCTTATGAAACTATTATGTGTGCGTGGTACGTGTGCTTCTGTTGGGCATACTCGATGTGATTTCTTGCCATGTATACATGTGTGCTTACTTGTCCGTGTATCTTGGATTTACTTCTCCGGCCAATAGTCCTACGAAAACAACCTCCTTGGGTACCTAACTGTATATATCTACCCTTATCTTGTCACGGCAAAACTTGATTGGAATGTTATAATTACAATTGTTCAGCATCCTGTCGATATGTAAGATAGAAACAAAACTCAACGGTCACAATAAAAATATAAAATAAACTCGCAATTGTGAGGTAATTGATTAGAAAACAAGATAATCAATGAAATAAAACAAATAGAAAAGCTAATCTGATAAAGGAGACAAGAAAAAAAATCTAGATTATTCCAACAAATAGGGAGACGACACTCAAGATATGGAGGGAAAGAGAACACCCAGCCATGAAAAGGGAAAGAAGGAAACCTCACCAAGGTTTTCAAAACTCAACAACCAGCCTCAAATATTGATGTCCCTAGCTTTTATAGAATTATGGGTCTTAAAATGTGAGCCAGCCATATAGAATTTGAGCGTAGCCTCCTTAACAATGAAGTATGAGCTGAGCCATCTTAGCCTAAACCAGACCTAGTGCTAGGAATTGGTGACACAACGATTTAAGCTAAACTAAGACCTGATTGGATCTGCGATCCAACCTTGCAAGGACTCAAAATAACATGGTAGAATTTTAATATAAATACAACCCATTTACTTTATGCATAAGGTCTTAGATGACAGATGCCCACATCAAATACTACCCTCTTACATATACCTATATTCCTTTACCAAAAGGACATCACAAGCTATATATATATATATATATATATATATATATATATAATAATAAATATATAAAATAATATAGATCAGTAAGATCAATTTCTAAGAGCAAACCATAGTGATCACTGGCCAACACAGGTACCTTCTTCGGACCGTTGTGGTTGTAGATTCCTGGTATTGCCTTCATCCCAATTCGTCTCAAATCCGTTAGTTTGAAATCTCTCAATTTGCAAATAAATCTGTCAAATCTTTTCTGCAAACTCCTGCTGCCATTGCTTGACAACATCGGGTTCGATTCTCTGTCATAGGTCCATCCATTTTCTCCAGGTTTGAGATGTTTCCATGCATCAACCCATCCCTTTTTCAATGGAAACGCTCCGTCTTTGCCTTCATCATCGTCCCAATTCATATCACCTCCTAATATAGCATTTGGAAATGACTTAAGCGTGCTAATCGCTTTCTTCGCTTGATCTACTCTCCTGTTCTTGTGGTTGTCATTGGCTTCGGCCCTCTTTAAGTGTGTTGACGCTATGACCAACTTATTGCCAAATCCATCATCAATGTGAGCTAAGCAAAACTTTCTTTTTGTCTTAAATTTGTCCAAGCTTTTGAAGCTGAATCCTTCTACAGGTAGCTTGCTTAGCTGTAAAAGAGGAAGCAAGCAACCTCATATTAAGAAATCAGAATTAAAAAAACCCAGTACCATCCTCAAACCCATCACCAGGATGATGGGTTTCCATAGCATGAAAAAGCCAACTTGCACTGGACCAAAACAACATTTGCCTACTTGATTGTCATATATACACCATACACAATTCTGATGTTTATGCTGTAGTCGCATCTTTGCATATAAAAGTTGAACTTACTTTGCTAACAGATTTATTTACAAGGTATGTAGGTAAATTCTTGGTTTACACATTGCCAGAATTTACTTATAAATATAAATCATTGTATAAAAAAAGTGGTACTTTCTGTTGATTTTAGCTTTCAATGTTTCACTTCTACTTAAATTGTCGGTCCGATCATGCAAATACAATCATACATGCATACAATTCAACTTCGAACACATGCATCCTCTTCAAGGAAAACGAAAATGTTGATACAAGCTACCTATTTCATTTGGTGCAAAAAGAATGTGATCTCACCACCATGCAAAAATGGGTTTTTCCATTCTGAGGTAAATCTGAACATGCATATGCTTCCCGCCATTTTGATCTTTCAAATTTTTTGTAAATATCTGGCACGACCTCCTGCATTGTCATAATTCTTATGATTTTCGAAATCCAGTCGATTATCCATAAACATATGAAATTCAAATTATACTCTCAAGATCATAATAAACCAACCTGAAATAAGATTATATCTGGAGAGTATTCCTTTACCATACGGCCAATTTCTTCCATTCGCGCATTTAGTTTCACTTCAAGACCCCAAATATTATAGCACATAATCTTTATCTTTCTTGATGAAGATTTTTTATTGATGTTACCTGACAACAATTTTAACATGTCACACCTTTTGTTTGGCAACTGTAGGATTAAGATCAAAGGATATATGTAAGTTGGTAACAAATACAAAAATACCTCGTCTATATCCTAAAATCATACATATATTCTTAGTATTGTGAAGCAAATAGGGATGGAAACTAGATGGGGGCGGGGGAACATCCCCTGGTCCCCTTCGCGCCTCCTAAGAGGACTCCCCATGACTGGCCCCATCCCAAGAGGTAGAGAAAAAATTATCCCTGCTGAAAAAATCACCTCTAAGAAATATTATTCTGTCATGTGTAAGTAGTGATCATCGTATAAGAACATATAATGCATCTCTTCTTTAGAATGACAACTCTTCGGTAGAATGATGACACCTCCTTCATGAAAAGGATGTTTTTTCTTCATGAGAAGTCTTTTAATAACATATAGATGCATCTGTTCACTAAAATGATGCATCTATTCATGAGAAGCTATTATTGACATATAAACTACTTAAAAGGAATATAATAAGAATGCCTTAAAAGATGCATCTTCAATGAGAAGTCTTTTGGTTTATGGATAGTGATAGAGCAGGAAATTAGGTTTAGGGATCTAATTTGACAAATATGCTAGACTTAGAATTTGCGTCAAATTTAAAATCTGGGTCCTTTCTTATTAATAAGATTATCGTCTATAAATAGTGGAAGGATGGAGCAAATAGAGAGTGGACTCCGGACTACTAAGAGCGGGCTCAGGAGGAAATGAGATATAGGTGTGTATTTAATTCTAACAAATTATGTTTTTTAAATTTAAACAACTAAATATAGGTGTATTTACTTCCTTGATATGAAATACCTTTACTTTTAGGGTGGTAGTCTCACGGAGGAAATGAGAGGTTTCTTGAGAATCCAGTCAGACGCATTGGAAACGTACAACTACTCAAAGCATTAATTGCTCATTTATTAAGTATTTAATTGTTAATACAGTGCAGGTTTATTGCTATTTGGAACTACAAAGCCAATTAATTTTGAAGGCTATTTTTCTTTAAACCACATCAACAGGTGATATTGATATCTTGTATATCGCTTCAGCAACAAATGACAGAGCTTGATTATATGCCATATTGGTACTTGGAGAATGTAATATCCATTTTTTGGGATTTTTTTATGGCATTTGTTCAAGTTCTTTCATGTATTTTGATACCATATCCAAGATATTTACTTACATGTATACCTGAAAAATAGATGCAAACATAGTTTTCTATATACATATACACTAGCGGATGGCACACCTTCGATAGGTGTGCTAAAAATAATTAATTTTTTTTTAACTTTAATATTAGTAAAATTTAGAATTTTTTTAATTTATAATTATAATTTTTTTTTTTTTATTCTTTCAATTATAACGTTCTATTACATATCATATTTTTATGTTAAGCTAATAAAAATTACCTGGAATACAACTTAAAAGATCCTTCTCAATAGCAGCCCTCTTTCTTCTTAAATGGCCTTCAACAGTTGGTTTCTGATCCTCCACTGCAGTTTTAGAGCGCTGATCGAGATCCTCTGATGTTCAATAGTTTTTCAAAACCGTTGACATACATGCATCAATTTGATCAATTGACAAGTAGACTTTATAAACTCAAATCCTCTATAGAAACAAAACCAAATCCTTTTTTTTAATATGAAACATTTATACATAACCCTTGAGAAATGAACAAATTACCTTGATAATAATACAAAACATCGTCCTCGATGGCGACTTTGTGTCTCCAATTTCCGTGGCCCTCAACAATCGGTTTCTGCTCCTCTATTGCAGTACTTCTTCCGCGCCTCTCAGAAATCTCTGTTGAATTACAGGGATTATTCTTAAATACATATCAGTACAGTTTTTTTCCTTTTAAAAAAGAAAAATAATTAGAGTTATGGACGTACATGCACCATTTGATGAAAATGGATAAACATGTGAAACTGTACGCATATAGCAAACTATTTACGTAAACAAAGTGTATAAACGCATATCCGAATTAGAAAGTGTAACAAACCACAGATCACCTTGAGTAACATAACTGCTCCTCTGAGTCGGCTTCTTCGCCGCATCAGAATTATTAGATGATATGTCCCCAGAACTAAGCGCCAGAATGGCAGCGCCAGCAGCAGCGGCAGCGACAGCGGCGCCGACGACAAATTTAGGAGCAAAGAGAGCAGCAGCTCCGGTGACAACAGCTCCGATCGCGAGTTGTTTTCCGATAGAGGTATTCTGCTGTGCTTCTTGATCAGCTGAGAAGTGCTGATCGTTGGGCAAACCGTCGTCATGGCGCCTCTGCGAATGATGTTGAGAAGAGCTCCCGGCGTTGCCCATTATTGAGATGGATTCCTCTCCTTCTTCCTCAGTCTGCAGCACGGAATCAACTGAGAGTTTGGGCACAAGAGACCTGAGTCAATAACAATATATAATTCTCGTACAGAAGCAGCACCCACCACGCCACTTCATTGGGACCAACTAAAGGAAAGACTAAGACTTTATTGTTCGATGTGATTTCACCTTTATGATGAATTAAGTCTATTAAATTTATTAGACCAAAATACTAATGTGTCCATAAATCCGATTTATATATACATCTAATATATATATATATATATATATGTATAATTTATTAGACCAAAATACTAAAGGAGAATTGCGTTTCAGCCCTCCTAATTTTGGGGTCGCGCGTTTCAGCCCCCCGAAACGCCACGTGGCGGCACGCGCGCGCCGCCACGTCGGCGGGGAAACGCGTTTCGGAGGGCTGAAACGTCAATTTTGGAAAACGGGAGGGCTGAAACGCAATTCTCCCAAATACTAATGTGTCCATAAATCCGATTTATATATACATCTAAATTATATATATATATATATTATATATTATAATATAATATATATATATATATATATATATATATATATGATGTGATTAATATTATCACTATTTTATAATATATCTCAAATAATATTATGTATATCATATAATATTTATTTTACTATCATAATATATAATGTAATATTTTTAATTATATAATTATTAATTTTATCTATAATTAAAATATAAAAAATTAAATTTTAATTATAACTATTTATATTTAAGACCTGTATCCGTGCATCGCATCGCACGGATGCAAACTAGTAATGTTATATAAATCAAATTAAAAAAATACAACAAATGTGACCCAAAACTTGTGTTCTTTTGGCAACCTGAAGTGTCATATAGGGTAATTTATGGAGTATTTTGGCTGAAAGTTGTGTTATC
This sequence comes from Xerophyta viscosa, assembly GCA_002076135.1. Lineage (NCBI taxonomy): Eukaryota > Viridiplantae > Streptophyta > Magnoliopsida > Pandanales > Velloziaceae > Xerophyta > Xerophyta viscosa. Next base: position 35,651 of record MJHO01000378.1, on the reverse strand, counting down.
TAGCATTATTGAAAAGTCATTATCTTTTGTTAGGGGGCTATTCATATATCTAAATTAAATAATAATAAATATAATATATATATATATATATATATATTATATATATAATATATATATTTGGCTGAAAGTTGTGTTATCTAGCATTATTGAAAAGTCATTATCTTTTGTTAGGGGGCTATTCATATATCTAAATATAAATAAATAAATATATATATATATATATATAAAGTTGGATATTACTGTCATTTTATGTGCTATACGGCATTTTTTTGTTTTCTCTAGAACACATTTAAAAAAAATAATAATAAATAATAAATAAATAAAGAAAAGAGAAAAGAAAAGAAAGAAAAAGAACACGAAACGGCAATTTTAACGAATCATATTGGCTGCATAAATTAAACGGTGATCTCAGCAAATAAAATTGATTTTTATTAAAATTGTATAATACAAAACGGCGAGAGAAGAATAGGAGGAGAGAGAAAAATAGAAGAGATAGAATAGACGGAAGAGAGAGAAACTGAAAGGAATAAAAAAACGTTGCCGCTGGTTGCCTACGCTGTCGTCGCCCGCCGTTCGCCTACGACACTCACAACTCCCGAGCTCCGATTGCAAGGTACATTTCCTCAAAACCCTCTATGAATTATATATACATATTTTGAATCACAAGATTAACGTTGTGGCTTCGTCGGCGGCGAGCCACGGCAATCGAATTTCGAAATTAAAAAAAAAAAAAAAAAAAAAAAAAACACAAAAGCCGCATACATCATAACACCTTAAACAAAGCCCCAAACACGATTTTTAACGTCACCAATGAGTTGGGGATGGTCGAAAACCCTTGGGGTGAACTCTGGGAGATCGTCGTCGGCGGACGACGACAACATCAGCGGCGTATTTAAAAAAAAAAAAACCTAAAAATCAAGATCGCGAGCGAAGAAGACGACGGTCGGATCCGCGCCCAAAACCTAAAACTCGTGCCCGTTTACAACGAAAACTGAATAGCGTGCTCGGCAGATCTAGTCACACGTCTGTTAGACTGATGCGAGCGTGCGCTTGGCTAGCCATCTTGGCTCTGGTCTTGACCAAATTGGTCCGGTACATCCCATTTAAGGCTCAAATTTAATTAAATTTGTTTCAAATTAATTTTTAATCAATTTTGAGGAGTTATATGTGTATATTATAACTCAGATATGTATTTGGAGGTGTATACTTCCAATTATATGTCCTCGAGCTAAAAAGTCATAACCAAAAACAATAATCACATAGGAGACACAAATAAATGGGTAACATGTGTACACTTGCAACCCTAAGACACAATTGGAGGTGTATACTTCCGATTTTCAATAATATGATAAGCACAATTTTAAAATATATGAATAAATGGGTAGCAGGTGTACACGTGCAACCCTAAGACACAATTGGAGATGTATACTTCCGATTTTTAATAATATGATAAACACAATTTTAAAATATATGAATAAATGAGTAGCAGGTGTATATTTGCAATCCGAATTTGCAATTAGAGGTGTATACTTCCGATTAAAAACAAAAATACACAATTTTTATAAACAAAAAAGGGTAGTAGGTGAACACTTGCAACTCAAATTCACAATCGGAGGTGTATACTTTTGGATCCAATAACTTAATTCATAATAAAAGACGTCAGTTATAACAATAGTTGGGCAATGAAGAGGAAATAGAAACGCGCTGAGCCCAAAATTAGAAAAATATATTTTACTACATCAAAACACATTTTTTCAAACTTTATGCTCCTTTTTGGAAAATTCTTTTATTTTTTTGGTTTTTATTCTATGCACAGGTCAATTGTCATTATGGAAAAAGAACAACTTCGCACCATACATATTTACCATACTAACATAGATAAGATGTTTTTACTTTCTTTGTGGAATGAGTTGTCAAAATAGGACCAAATAATGTGTGAAAAAATATTTGGCAAGATGATAGATCTATTATACTTGACCGTAGACTAGAATATTATAAGGTATAATTACATATCAGCCCCCCATTTAAAAAAGCGCGCGTTTCAGCCCCCCCCCCAATACTATTTGGACTTTTTTCGGACGAAAATGCCCCTAACTGTTCGGATGCCTAAAACATCTATTTATTGGAAAACTTTTTAATATGAAAGTTGTAGATCTCGACAAGATCTACAACTTTTATTTTAAAAATATTTCCAAAAAATGATTCTAGATAGGTGTTTTCAGCGTCCGAACTGTTCAGCGGATTACGGGTCGACCCGTTAACAGTTCGGACCCTAAAATCACCTGTTGGAAAGTATTTTTTGGAAAATATTTTAACATAAAATTGTAGCTCTCATCGAAATCTACAACTTTGATGTTAAAAGTTTTTCCAAAAAATATTTCTAGATAAGTGTTTTTGACGTCCAAACTGTTAACGATATAGGAACATTTTCGTCCAAAAAAGACTCAAACAATATTTGGGGGGCTGATTTGCGCGTTTTTTGAAATGGAGGGCTGATTTGCGCGTTTGTAAACAATGGGGGGCTGATATGTTATAACCCCTTATTATAAAGGCCATGGCATGGTTTTGGGATGTCGAACGTAGATGTTTTGTAATCAATGACGATGATTTTTGCCGTATCTAAAAGAATATGAAGCAATTACGTCCCCTACCTTGGCACCAAGCAGAAGAGGTAATTGCACAGAGATCTTGATGTCACCAATGAAGACATAGTCGAGTATATTACAGGAGATTCAGAATTATCTGTTCGTACTATGAAAAAACTTGGGAAACATTTGGTAGCTAAATATTGGGAGAGAGATTATCAGTTGAAAAATATTTATTTTTGCCTTCTTGGGGATAGTACACATATGATTGTTGAACACCTATATTATCTTATTTATTCAGTATGGTATTTGGGTGTGAACCCTATGGCTGCAGTGTTAGTCGAAATTATTGCTGCACTTAGCCAAATTATAAGAAAATGTAAAAGGAACATTCACAGCTACCCTCAGTTATTATAAGTATGGATCTGTTAGCATTTTGTACAACCATTTATTACAATGCCAACTTATTTCTAGAGCAGTCCAATACAAATAGTCACAAAAACTCATGAAGAGCATAAAGATATTGAAGAATGGAAAGAATATTTCTGCAATCTTAGTAAAGTAAGGTGGTTTGCCGTCTATATGAATATAATGCTGTGCATCAGTGTTTGATTGGCTGCGGTTCAAAAGAATAGGTCCCTCTAATCGGTCCGTGGACTTGCATAGGCCATGCCTTAGCAATGTTTCAGAGACAAGTTAGATCTCAACAGAAAAAAAATGCACTATCGAGGGCATGCAATCATGTGAATACGGCTTATGGAGCGAAGAAAAAGATAGTAACAAATGGACAGAGATTCAGAAATTTAGAGCACATTTGGGGTCGCCAATGAACCGTACAAGAGCATATACGATTTACCTTGCATCTACAGAAGAATATCTGGATTGGAGGAATAAAATATATGTATGTTTACCGATTGACGGCACTCCAAGACTACCCAAGAAGAAGAAAGTTGCCAAAGACTATGTTGAAGAACATCTCAAGGAAAAAGATGAGCATATTCGGCAGTTGCAAGACAACATAAAGGAGCTGATAGAGGAAAGAAAACAATTCCTTAATATGCGGGGTACTATTGAAAATTGGAATTGGAAAATAATATACCAAGGTAGGAACTCCAACATAAAGAGTTGAAAACAAACATGGTGCAAGAGGAGCCAAACTACTGAAGACAAGCAAAAGCAAATACTGGTCAGCAAACACCACAAAAAGCAAGAATTGGCTGAGCGTCGAGCCCAGTTAAAAAGCAAAGATCACACGTTAACCGGTTACAGTAAGCAGATTCAGGATATTGAGAAATATTTCGCCGCCTGTAAAGCACAGCTTGCTAACAAAAGGAATGAACTACATGTTTGTGAGGCAAAAATAGTTAACATAGAACTATACTTTGTTGAACATGCAGCAACGTAGAGAGCAACAAAAATACAGTGATCTAAATCGCATGTATGATGTGGTACCCAGAAAATACCAGATAGCTGTCGGAGAAGTCCAGCAAAAGACCCTTAAGAGATAAGACAAATGAATGCAAGGTAATGAGAGGTTACCTTGATCATACGAAAGTTGAAGGCTTGAAGCTATTGAACACTATAGAAGAAGTCAATCTTGCGCTACACAACATAACTGAGAAGGTCTCTCCATACGTCCCTACTCACCTGGATCAAGAACTGAAGAATAGCCGTGCAAAACTCATACCCTATGCTCGGGCAATCAAATGATATGGTGAATGTGATGTCGGGGTTAGTAATTCCGGTTGTAAGAAGTGATTAGTTCAGGAATTTGATGTCTCAAAATTCCCTTTTTCATATAAATGAAATCGTAAAACATCTTATTTGTGTAATCTTTAAAATGTCATGGATGCTTTGAGTTACTTATCGTGATGACAATTGGTCTACACTCTACACAAGCATTTTATTTATTCATTATTTATTTATTTATATATTTTTTCACACATCTCTTGTTATCTCTCTGAGTTTTGAAAAATAATGTTTTCTTTACACAAAAGGATCATCATTGGAATCTTCCGGTCAAGAAGATCCACTTCACACGGTCATAAGGGAGAGTCATGGGCACTTATGAGGATATCAAGAACCAAGCTGCGAAGCAAACCAAAGTACTTCAAATGGTACGGAAGGAAAATGAAGTTTGATCTACACAGGTTTGAGCGTTAATGGCACAATTACAGCATATGCAACAATCAAGATTATCATATCACCCTTTGGATCCAAGCAGGATCCAGGTTCTTCCTCGAATCGAGAATCACTTATACCGCCAGCAATAATACCTTTTACAATCCAAGGATCACATCAGTATGTGACTACACCACCAGTACTTCAAGACCCATATCAGTATATTGCTGCACCACCTATGGTTTAGGTCCCGTCTGCTGAAACAAATATTAATCCCACTATCCCAACTATGCCAGCTGTAAGCATTCCCCAACCAGTAGAGATGGGTAAACAATTTAATAAGCAAATGCAATATTTTATAAATAAGCTAAGGATATTAGAAGGAAATCAAGGGGGCAATTGATCCTTCTCAATAATGTATCATTACTGACTTGGAGATTCCGAAGAACTACAAAGTTCCCGAATTTGAGAAATCCAAAGAGATGACTGATCCCTTAATCCATATACAGATGTACTGTAGCAAAATGGGGGTCTATTTGAAAAATAAAAAAATGATGTTTTACTACCTCCAAAAAAGTTTGACAGGTCCATCCATCAAATGGTACCTCAATCTGGACAAGAAAGAGATACGCACCTGGAGCGATCTTGTAAAATCTTTCTTAAAGCAATATAAGCATAATACAGACTTTGCGCCAGACATATCTTCACGGAAAAAGCTGACAATGAGTAAAAACGAGGATTTTCGTTCATTTGCCTTGAGATGGAGGAATTAGGCAGCTCATACGGAGCCGCCGATGACGGAGAAAGAGTTGGTCGATGAATTTATTGACTTGGAATGTCTAAACACTCAATATAAATACTTGTGTGCCAACGCTATCGACTATGCCCATCTTGTACGTACAAGTGTGAGAATTGAATCGGCTCTCAAATCAGTCGACAATGATAAGAAGTCTGGAAAGAAGAAGGAAGATACAATACATCACATCACTACTACTGGTTCATCTGTTGCACCTATCACTCAATCACCGTACAAGACTGCAAACAGGGGCAATTGCTAGGTTAGAAATAACCAGCAACAGCCACCTGTTTCCTACCATTAAATTCCACAACCACAATATCAACAACCACAATATCAAACGCCACAATATCAATCATGTACTCGCCCTGGCAAGAAATATCTCGAGCCGCTTCTAGTATTTCAAATAGACATCTTCTAACAGTTAGTCAAAGAAAGGTTGATGTCACTGATACCCACCAACCCACGACAGCCACTATACCCGGCCTGGTATAATGCAGGTCTCTATTGCGAATACTATTGTGGAGCTGCAGGACATACTACTGAAAGATGCTTTACTCTAGGAAACAAGATTTATGAACTTATCAATATCGGGCAAATCAACTTAACACCCCTTGGAGCCGAATTCTAAGACTGTTCCAGACACTTCAAAAATGGATGATACAATGTTAGGGATAAATATAATTTAATGTTGGAAAGATGGCAATAATATGGAATTCGATAATGAGATAGATGACATTTTCGAGCTTGAAATAATAGGGCGAGACAAGCATAAGGGGAATGATAGGTCAAGAGCAACATGTTATATCGAACATTCAAAATAAACATACTGCCACCAGCCGGCTTATATCAAGAGAGCAAAATTCTTCCTGCATTGAGAGTAGTCATCTCTAACATCACTAGTATAGGAGGAATAACTCGTACATGGAGATATTATACCCATCAAGACTTTGCCAGAAAAGAAAAGGGTAAAGAAAAAGTCACCGAGGAATTCAAAGAGGGCTAAGGAAGAGAAGAAAGAAAGCAAGCGTGCCAAGTTTGTAGGAGAGCCTTACAATGAATCGCCCATGGACATTCCTCCAACATTACAAGCCTTCCGTACTGTTGGTTTCATTAACATGCCTGACATTAATAATCTACAAATTGCTACTATCGAAGATGAAAGCTATTCAGCCAACATCAGGAAGATTGTTGCAGGGGAGATGACAGGGAACTACACAATTACCCCAGTGGTCTTCTCAATAAAGTAATGTTTGAAGTCATGTTTTCTTGTTTTGTCTTAATTGTCAACTCTAAATTTCTCTGGTCAAAAGTCAATCGTCAATGTTACTTTGGTGCATTTATTTTTTAGAAAGCTATAAAATAAAGTTCGTTTTGCAAATTTGATGAATCTTTGTAAAGTTGACGACATTGCTTATGAATGAAATCTTCCTTTATCATCGCATACATTTCGCAATTTCTTCGACGTCTATGCGTCCATTTTTTCTTATTATAGGATAGCCTCATCTAGTCAATCTTTTTTGAACAACGGCAATCACTCAGCTGTTAATAGCGAAATCTGGGTACCGATGAAGAGCAACGTTTGATTAAAGTAGCGGCAATATCAAATGAAGAAGAAGACAAAGATGGGTCAAATTTTTAAGGAAATACGAGTCTGTATTCACCTGGTCGTACCAAGAAATGCTAGGATTAGATCCTGAAATTGCCAAGCATTCCTTATCAATTAAACTATATTGTAGACCTATAAAGCAGAAAATTGAGAAGGATGAAACCTGAGCTGACAAGTTAGGTGAAGGAGAAGATTGACAAGCAGTTAAGGCAGAAGTTATCCAACCTAATTGATTATACGGAATGGTTGGCTAATATTATTGTGGTACCCAAAAAGGATGGTCGTATACGGATATGTGTCGACTATAGAGATCTGAATGTCGCTACCCCCAAAAGATGATTTTTCGCTTCCTCACATCGACATTCTTGTTGATCAAGCTGCCATGCATGCAGTTTATTCTTTTATGGACGGTTATTCAGGCTATAACCAAATTCTAATGGATCCAAAAGATAAAAATAAGACGACATTTACCACGCCTTGGGGAACCTTCTGTTATATGGTTTTGCCATTCGGCTTGAAAAATGTTTGGGCAACTTATCAGAGGGCAATGGTGATTATATTTCATGATATGATCCATAATGAAGTGGAGGTATATGTCGATGATCTGTTTGTGAAGTCGAAAGAAGATGAAGACCATATCTACGTACTTAGGAAAGTTTTTGAAAGTCTAAAGCTGGTGAACCTAAAATTGAATCCTAGCAAGTATATACTCGGTGCCACCTTAGGAAAAATTGCTTGGCTCTATTATAAGCCGGGGAGACATTGAAATCGATACTAATAAAATCAAGGCAATTCAAGAGATGCCTCCTCCTAAAAATCAGAAGAAAGTACTTGGCTTTTTAGGAAGGCTGAACTATATAGGGCGATTCATATATCAGCTCACCTCCACTTGTGAGCCAATTTTTAAACTCTTAAGAAAGGGCCAGACTTGTGAAGGGAATGATGAATGCCAAGCCACCCTTCGAAATAATTAAGGAGTATTTGAAGAATCCTCCTGTGTTGATGCCACCAATTCATAACAGGCCATTATTATTATTATATGTGACTGTACATGAAGAGTCCATGGGAGCACTGTTAGCTCAGCATGATGACACGGGAAAGAAAGAGCCTGCCATCTATTACCTGAGCAAGAGTTCAATGACTGAAATTGATACTCTGCGATTGAAAAAACCTGTTGCGCAGTCGCTTGGATTACTCAACGACTCCATTATCTACAAAACCACACGACATGGCTAATTTCAAAGATGGATCCAATCAAGTATATTTTTGAAAAACCACATCTGTCCTATCCAATCGCATCGCCAGATGGCAGGCCTTGCTTTCATAATACAATATTGTATACATGACCCATAAGGCGATAAAGGAAAGTGTTATAGCAGATATGCTTGCTGATCAGCCTATAAATGACTATGAGCCTGTCAGTTTAGAATTTTCCGATGAAGATATATTGGCAAAATTGAAAAAAGATGAAGCTACCGATGACGAAACTTGGACCATAACATTTTATAGAGTTTGAATTTGCTTGGTAAAGGGGTTGGTGTTGTCCTAACATCACTAGATGGCAAACATTATCCAGTAGCTGCTAAGTTGAATTTCAAATGTACAACGTCACATAATACGAAGCTTGTGTTTTGGGCATTGTTGACGACCTTCCTCCGGATGGAGGAAGAATTAAAATATTTAGGAGTCGCCACCTAATTTTTATGGAAAATTAGAAAATCGGGATAAGGCACGTTTAGATTTTTGGGTTCGTTGTTAGTTACATGTGGGGAAGACGGAACACGCCACAGCGCCCCTCTGACGAGGATATTCTCAATTAAATGGCTTTTATTTAAAAATTAGGATTTATCATTTTATGCATGAAATAATTTGATTATAATTAATGCATGTATGCATGTGGTGATACTAAGAAATTGTAAAATATAAATGTTATTGACTCCATGTGTTTTTGTTTATTATTTGTCATTTAATTTTTATATGTAAAAATATTTTGGAGTTGTAAAGTTCGGATAAACCACCTACCTTTAATCTCAGAGCTGAGTTAACCACCTTGCTCTATTTTTTACTTTTTTAGAATAATTTTAATTAAGGGGTAAAGATCGGTTAAACCGCCTCACTCTAACCGCCTTACTCTAATCTTATTTTTAAAAGATTTTAGGACTTATTAATTTTATTAATTTTATTAATTTTATATTTTAAAATTTTATTTAAGGTGTAGAGATTGGTTAAACCGCCTTACTCTAACCTTATTTTTAAAAGATTTTATTGTTTTGATGTTTTGAGCGATCTTTATATAAAAAACTATTAAACTATAAATTAAAACCCAATTAAAAGTGATTAAACCTAGATTTTGGTCACTAAATGGGTTCCTAAGGTCAAAATGGCTCAGTCAGAATTCAAATGGCTTGGCCAGAATTGAAACTGACTCGGTCAGATTCGATTTAGGCTCGACCAGATGAAAAGTGGCTCGGATCGTTTTGAAGTTGGCTCGGACCTGATACGCGAGGGGTTAAACCCGCATGCATCACTTATGTTTTTAAACAACGACTAGCTCAGTCGGTCGTCTTCTTCTTCGGCTGAACGCTAATGGCCGGCGGTGTTTTGCCGCCGGAAGTCTCGACCTATATATGGCCGCGCGAGCTCTCGGCCAAATGCTGATGGCCGGTGGTGTTAAAATTTGATTTCGACGCTTATACGCCAAGATATTGAAGGGTATAATTTCGGGATAAAAAGTGTTTTTATTATTTCGCCGCCGTGGCTCGCTGCCGGTGAAGCCACGGCGGTGTCACGTGATCTATATGGTATATAGAGTATGATGCAATAAAAATCGTAATGTTTGGAAGCGTACTTTGAATAACCGAATTTCAATTTTCTAGCATTTTCCGGCGGTGGCGATGACGATAGTGAGGTGCTGTGGAGATGCCACAAGAGAAGGTGACCGAATGAGATGTGATAAACGTGAGCTCTTTATCAGGGACCTCTCTCTCTCTCTCTCTCCATGTTTCGGCCGAAGCTCCCCTCCCTTTTTGTCGACGAACTCGCCGGCCTTTATAGGTGTCGCGGGCGACGGTTACAAGGGCAAGGAGTCGGAGACATGAGGTAGCACGAGCGTCAACCGTGCGAGGAGGCGAAGCATCGGCTGCAGTGGCGTCGGTTCGTCGTTGAATTTAATTTCGATATTACGCGAAAATTTTTTATCTGAGCTAAATTGCAAAAACGGCCACGCTGATTTTGCAAAACCTTGGGCTTGTAATTTCTGATTTGGCAAACATAGCCCCTCACGTGTAAATATTCGATTGTCACAAAAATTTCTTATTCGTGCGCGGCCCCGATAGAATTCTAAACAATCCTATACATTCAATTAGTCTCAAATTAAGCCAAAATAAATTTAATCGTGTAAATCGATATTTTAAGCTTAATCGAGTTTATTGAATAAAATTGGGACGATAGTCCAAACAAAATGGGGTGTCTGCAGGCATCAAAATGGCTCTCGACATGAAAATAAAGAAACTAACGGTATATAGAGACTTGAGCCTATTATACATTAGTTGCAAATGAATGGAATACTAGGGATCCCAAACTAACTCCCTACTATGAGTACTTCAGCTCTTTAGTTAGCAAATTTGATGAGATTTATTTCAATCATGTTCCAAGGGAACAAAATCAGATAGCCGATGCCCTAGCAACACTGGCATCCATGATCACCCTGAATGGTGATAATAAAATGGAGTACGTGAAGATTAGCTGCCAAGGCAACCCCGCTTACGATGTCCTTAATATAGAAGAGGAACAGGATGGGAAACCTTGGTACTATGATATTTTGATATATGTGAAACACCAAGAAAATCCTCCTTATGCTACGAAGATTGATAAAAAGATCATTCGTAGATTGGCAATGGGTTACTTTCTTAATGGTGATGTCCTGTATAAAAGATTATTTGATTTTGTACTCTTAAGGTGTCTTGATGATAAGGAAGCTAAAAAAATGACCGTAGAAAAATACGAAAGAAGTTGTGAATCACACCCTAGTGTTCACAATATAGCAAGGAAGATTTTGAAAATTAGGTATTATTGGTTAAAATGGAAATTGATTATATAAATACGTCAAGAAGTGCCACAAATGTCGGGTTTTTAAAGATAATATTCATCTACCTGCTAGTCACCTTAACACATTTGCTCATGTCTGGCCATTCTCAATGTGGGGCATTGACATAATTGGCCTGATCTCCCCAAAAGCTTCCAACTAATGGTCACCGATTCATCTTGGTCACTATTGATTACTTCACAAAGTGGGTGGAAACTGCCTCATACACAAATGTGACACAGATTATAGTGACAAAATTCCTCAAAAATAATATTATTTGTCGATATGAGCTTCCAGAGTGGATTATCACTGATAATAGGACGAACTTGAACAACAGGATGGTAGATAGAATGTGCAGTGAATTTAAGATCAAGTATCATAGTTTGGTGCCATATTGTCCATAAATGAATGTCGCAGTAGAAGTAGCCAACAACACTATCAAGAAGATTATTCAGAAAATGATGGTTACGTACAAACACTGGCATAAAATGCTCCCATATGCGTTGTTCACATATAGAATCACCGCTAGAGTCTCAACTGGGCCAACCCCATACTCACTCGTCTGTGGAGGAAGAAGCAATGATACCCATAGAAGTTGAAATTCCCTCACTACGAGTTCTGGTTGAAACTCAACAAGATGAAGAAGAATGGATCTGCTCCCGACATGATCAGCTAAATCTAATTGACGAGAAATGAACGGCAGCACTATGTCGTGGACAAATTTATTAGAAGAGAATCTCCAGAGCTTTTAATAAGAATGTCAACAGAAGGATTGAAGAAAATGATCTAGTAGTCAAGCAAACCAATATGGTGATATCAGATCGAAGAGGAAAATGGGCTCCTAATTATAAAGGTCCCTATGTTGTCAAGAGGATTTTATCAGGAGGAGCACTAGTGTTGGCAGAAATTGATAACACTAATTGTCGAATCATTGTCAACTCAGACGCTGTGAAGAAGTATTATGCATAGACTGTATCTAAATGGTATAGACAAAACTTGTTAGGGCAAAATATATCACTTTGGCTAAACAAAAATTTCAGCAAAAATTTAACTATTAGCATGTTGAGCTTATTGTTGTAGTCTCGACGTGCAAATCTAAATCCAACATCAAGTCACCACCAGAAATACCTGCAAGCTCCAGTATTTTTACAAACAAAGCCTACAAAAGCCTACAGCTCCACAAACTCAAGAGAATCTCCACTTACCCAAGCCGAGGTAATTTTTGCTCAAAAGCAAGGTAATTTTACATAAATTTCTCATCTTTCATAATGAATACCTTTCATACGCTTAAAGGAAAGGAAACAAAAATATCAAATGTCAATATTTGGTTTGCTTTTATTGAAAAGATAATTTTTGAGTATGATTGTATCACCCCCTGTTTTCGGCGGGATTGCGCGATGAAGCATGCGATATGTGTAGGTATTGGTCGACCAATACCAACTTTCGATCTACCGATAGTTTCTGGATCCGCGTGGATTGGGCTGTAAATGAGCTGCGCGCACGAGGTTTTGAGAATTGTCCCATACCAGGCCAGGTGAGGGGTTGTTGTTGTGCTTATAAGTGTGGGAGGCCTTGCCTTGGCATCACCAAGGGAATTCCCTTTTTTCGGAAGGAAAAAGGACCCCGTTCGATGGTAGAACCGGGGCTTGGCGGGTGGGGCACAGGGCGGAGAGCGGGGCGTGATAAAAATAGTATCAGGGCAACTCCGATTACGGGTACGGATGGGTGCATAGGCCCAGGAACCGTTGAAGGCCAGGTAGGGTGTGGGTGAGGGGCATGATGCGCGACTTGCGACCCATGTGATTGGGGAGAGACAGGACATGTACGTCCATCCTCGACCTGTCCCGCACGTTGGGGACGTCGTATCCTAAGGTGTGGGGGGGGTAATACCCTGGGTTTTTGGCGGGATTGCATGATGAAGCGCTCGGTCTGCATAGGTATCAGTCGACCGATACCAACTTTCGGTCAACCGATAGTTTCTGGATCCGTGCGGATTGGGCTGTGAATAGGCTGCGCGGGCGAGATTTTGAGAATTGTCCCATACCGGCCAGGTGAGGGGCTGTTGTTGTGTGTATAAGTGTGGGAGGCCTTGCCTTGGCACTACTAAGGGAATTTCCCTTTTCCGGAAGGTAGAAGGACCCGGTTCCATGGTGGAGCCGGGGCTTGGCGGGCGAGGCCTAGGGCGGGGAGCAGGGCGTGACTACTAAGATAATACATGAAACATGACCCCAATAAGATCCACATGAAAGTAAGGAAATATCATGTCTTTCAAATAGGAGCAAATTTTTTGGCAAAGTCACATTGAAGTAGATTTTTTTTTTTGACGAAATTTACATGAACAGCAGTAGAACCATCTCAGGGAGATCTGAATCGTTTTGCAAGTTAATGACAGCTTAGGAAGCGTGAAACTCAAAAAATGACAAATTAGAAGGTTTCTCATGACGATTCTATCTGCAAATCACACGCACAAACATTCATTATATGAATTTGGAACAATATTTCAAATCGAAATACACACATTTTTCAAATCGGCAGACAACAATGGTGGCAACGGCGTGTTTTTTAAAAAAAAAAAAAAAACACCTAAAAATCAAGATCACGGGCGTAGAAGACGACTCTGACAGGTTGGATCCGCTACCGAAACCCAAAACGCACGCCCATTTACAGCGAAAACAAAAAGCGTGAACGACACAGCCGGTCAGCCGATCATACGTCGGTTAGACGGACACGAGCTAGCACAGGCACGCGCCCGGTAATCCATCTAGGCTTTGGGCAAGACTAAACTGGTCCGGTCCAGCCCATTTACGGACCAAATTAAATTAATCCGGACATGTATTTGGAGGTGTATACTTCCAATTATATGTCCTTGAGCTAAAAAGTCATAACCAAACACAATAATCACATAGGAGACACAAATAAATGGGTAGCAGGTATACACTTGCAACCCTAACATATAATTGGAGGTGTGAGGTTCGTCGTTTTATTTGTTTTGTTTATGAATTATGTTGAAAATTATGAGATATGTGTTTGGATGTATTTTCATTATCCGTGCATGCGTGTTCGAGCGTACCGCGCTGGTGTGTCATGTGGTTGGTGACCCCGTCGGCACGAGGGAGTGCTTGGTCGTGTGCTTGTCGGAGTTGGCTGTTTAGTTTTGATCGGATTTGTGCTGTGCAGAGCACTTTCGGTCGAACGATTTGCGTTCCGGTCGACCGATAGTTGAGTGCAGCCCGAGTTTAAGTTCGAGTCTTGTGTTTGTTGCATACCCTTCACCACTTCTCCTTCTTCCACGCGCCTGGAGCTCCACCTCTGACCTAGGTGAGTTTCCCTACCTATTCTCCCTTGGTTCTTGGGTGTAGGATCATCCCATCTCTCTCTCCCTCACTCTCTTAGTTGCTTTTGACCTAGCTTCCCTCACGGGTGCGTTCTATTTGTGGTGAGGTTGCGTTCTTGTGTGATTTCCGCCGAGCCTTCGAGGTGAGTGGTTTGCACCTCTTGCTTGTACGTGTTTGTGTTGGTGATGTATTGGAATTGTGATGATTTATGTGGTACAAGCATGATTATGTGACATTTAGAATTTTCAGTGGAAACCCTAGATTTTTATGATATGCGTATTATGAGCACGTTGTAATGCTAGCATGATGGTGATGTGTTTTATTGCAACTTGCTAGTGTGATTTGGTACCTATGATCATGTTGGTAATGCATATGTGATTCGGACATTTTGTGGGAATACCTTTTTATTCTATGGCAAAATGATGGATATGTGTTGGATTGGAAATTTGGAATGCGTGGAAACCGTTGTATGTCTAGCAATAGTACTTATGCAATTGGTATACCCAATGTGAGTATTGTTGTGAATAGAGACATCGACAACGTGAGCGCTAATGAGATTGATAATGTGAAAATAATGGTAGTGGGACTCTTTCGTTGGACTGCATCGCCCAGGTTCGCTCTCCCGTGTTAGTCGAGTGGATATCGACCGGGATCGAAATGGGACGATGTGGGCGCCGGAGTCCCAGATTAGTTGTCTCGAGAAGAGACCGGTGGGCGTAGTTAAGGCCAGCCCGAGGCCAGGGTCTCGGGCGGCGGCTACGAGACCAGGCAAAGGCTTGAATCGGAAAATTCAGGAAAGGTGGGTATATCAAGTAACTCTCTTAAGGCCAAAAGGAATCGCCCCCGCTGTAGGGTACTGGAGGACGCGACGTGCACCGTGTTTGACCCAGATCTTTGGTGCTGCGACACCTAAAAGGTTATTGCGTTGCAAATAAGAAAGGATAGCGGGTGAATTAGTCAATGCAAAACGCTAACATAAGAAAGTAAAGTATAATTGGTTTGGTATGGGAATGCGTTATTTACATGATGTTGATGACTATGATGATGCTTTACTTGGTGTTTATGGAATTGTGATTGGGTTTTGGTTGTGTTGTGGTGAGAGGTGCCGCGATCGTTATTCGCGCCGCTCACTGAGTCATTTTTGACTCACCCTGTTGGTTTCATCTTTTTCAGATCCGTTAGACCATGGGAAGGCTCCGGCAAAAGGGTGCTAATTTCCTATCGATAGCTTGCGAGGATTTTGGGAAGGTATTTTGTGGGGTCTATACTTGTACATGTAACTCTTAGTTGTATAGCTCAAACATGTAAAGAATTATTATTTGGAAGCACTAACTTACATTTTGTACTTTGGTTGGTTTGTGAACTTATAGAGTTATAAACCTTAGTTGAGAAGGTTTAAATTTCTAGAAGTTGTATATTTTGAGTTTATGATGTAAATGGGTAACGTTGATATAATTTTGTATAAAGAAATCTCCGATTTGGAGTTTGAATCATATCACATGTGTATTTTGGGATTTATGTGCTTGCGGCACTTGTGTATAAATGGGATTGCGGTTTGATCAAAATTTGACCTTCTAAGTTCTTAAGAGTTTCGTATTTTTGACGTTTTGAAAAATGGTTGGTTTAATGAGGTTGGATGATGTCACGACCCGCGAGCCGGGGGCCGCGACGGAGGGAAATAATTTTTCGCAAAGGAATAAAAACCGAAATAAATAGTTTTGCGGAAGCTTAAATCAACATGGAGTTCATTTCAAATCTCTAAGCTCAAACAAGGAAGAGCCGCAACCTGGACATTTAGTCCGAGACGAGAACCCGCGGGGGAGGCGGTTCGGTCTCAGACCAAGCTCAGCTTGCATGGGATACTAAGGTATCAATCTTCCCCAGATGATTACCAGAGGATCCTAAGCAATTCTAAGGCCCAAACCTCTTAAAAACTATACGTAAATGCACTTAAAAACTATTGTTTTTCGAAATACCGGCTCGACCTGTATTTTCCAAAAGTTTTTGGAGTTGTTCAAACCTTTAGTTAGTAATTATAAGAAACCCCTCAAAGCATCGAAATCAAATTCAGAGCCGAATACGAAATTTGAAGATGAATTACAGAACTATCTTCGGTCGACCGAAATTAATTATCGGTCGACCGGAAGTTCCACCAGAAACGTTAGATCAGAACACTCCAGGTTTCGGTCGACCGATCCAAAATTTCTGTCGACCAGATACCTGCAGTTTCTGCAAGAACAGATTTTCAGCAACTAACTACTCAAAAAACACCCCATTTCATTAAACGTTTTCTAAACGTTCGAACATTCATTATCTCCTATACATTTATGACCAAAATACACATGCAGATCGATCCCGACAAAGCACATGTCAAACTTCATCGAATAAAAACATTTTCCGAAACATCGAAAATACGAACTTAAAAACTCAAGTATCCATATTTTGAATCAAACCATAATTTCATCATCAACGAGTGTTAACAAGGACCAAATATCCAATACACTTGCATAAAGGTTCAAATTCCAAATCGGAGGACTCCTTGCACAAAAGTATAAACATAGAAGTTCATTACTCATAAGCTTGAAACATATTAACCTTTAGAGATCTAAACCTTCTCAACTAAGGTTTACAACTCTAAAGGGGTTTACAACACCCGAAAATATAAAAATGTAAGTTAGTGCTTCCAAGAGTTATCTTACATGATGTAGTATACAACTAATTATATACAATAAGTTCCCTTCCCAAAATATACCTTCCCAAAGGTCTTTCTGAAAACTAAAGCGCTGGGAAGTTTAACACCCTCTTGCCGGTGCCTTCCCACGATCTAACGGATCTGAAAGAGAAGAAAATATTCGGGGTGATTCATATGACTCAAGTGAGGCGGCGCGGAATAACATCGCGCAACCTCTCACCACAAACAAACCAAAAACCACAACACAAACCACACAGCCAAGTAAAAGCATTTCCATAGCCCAAATAACATCATTAATAAATATCGCCGATCCCATACCAATTATTCTTTACTTTCTTATGTTAGCGTTTTGCTTGAGTAATCTCCCGTTAGTCCTTTCACATTTGCAATGCAACACACCCTTTAGGTACCGCAGCACCAAGGATTCTGGGTCAAACACGGTGCATGTCACATCCCCCAGTACCCTAAAGCGGGGGTGATCCCTTTTGGCCTTAAGGGAGTTACTTGATATACCGGCCTTTCCGGAATTTTCGATTCAAGCCTCACCTGGTCTCGTAGCCGCCACCCTGGCCTCGGGGTGGCCTTAACTACGCCCACGGCCTCGGGCGCCCACATCGTCCCATTTCAATCCAGGTCGATATCCACTTAACTCACATGGGAGAGCGAATCTAGGCGATGTAGTCCAACGAAAGAGCCCACAACAAATATGAGACTCCGCGCCCACATGCGTCCCATTTCGATCCCCGTCGATATCCCACACTAACACGGGGAGAGCGAACCTGGGCATGCATTCCAACGAAAGGTCCCACCACAAATATTTCAATTTAACAAAAGTCTCATTAGCGGCTCACGTTGTCAATGTTCTAATCACAATAATACTCACATTGGGCACACCAATCGCATAAGTACTAGTATAGACATGCAACGGTTCTACGCCTTTCCAAATTCCAAACCAAACCATAAACCAACCATATGCACAATAAATCCATCATTTCCACATATAAGAAGGCTACTCCCAAAACAATGTCCAAATTCGTAGTACCGATACATGCTAAGATACCAAATACACTAGCAAGTTGGTAATCACACATTACCATCATGCTAGCATCACAACATACTCATAAACCACATATCACGAAATCTAGGGTTTTCCACCAACATTTCCAAATATCATATAATCATGCTTGCATCACATAAATCATCTCAATAGCATATACCAATACCACAATCATATACAAGCAAGAGGTGCAAACCACTCACCTCGAGGGCTCGGCAGAAACTTCACGAGAGCACGACCTCACCACACTCGAAATCACCCGGGGGAAAACTAGGTCAAGAGAGCCAAGAGTGTGAGGGAGAGAGAGATGTAGGGTGATCAAGGCTAGGAACCAAGGGAGGAAGAAATGGGAACTCACCTAGGTCAAGCAGCAGAGCTCCAGGTCGGGGGAAGAGGGAAGAATGGTGAATGGGTATTAAGAAAATACAAGTCCCGAACTTAACCATGAGCTGCCCGCAAGTTTCGGTCGACCGAAACAAGAACCGGTCGACCGAAAATTCTCTGCACAGCACCATTCCGGTCAAAACTAACACCCAATCCCCGCCACGCACACAACCGAGCACTCCCTCGTGCCTACGGGGTCACCAACCACATGAGACCCCCGCGGCACGCACGAACACGCATGCACGGATAACGAAAACATAATCAAACACAAATCACAATTCCAACATAATTCACAAAACAACACAAATCCAACAACGAACCTCACAAATGAGATTTTGGTTGAAAATCGATACCTGCATGTGTATTTCGGTTGTATTTATGTAAATACATGGTAATTGGATGATGTGGAAAAATGTTTGAGAAAATAGGGTGTTGGGTATTTGGTTGCTGTAAATCTATTTTTGCAAATCCTGCAGGTATTGGTCGACCGAGAATTTGGATCGATCGACCGAAACCTGTAGCTGTTCTGTTATACGTTTCTGGTCGACTTTCGGTCGACCGATAAAACATTCCGGTCGACCGAAAATAGCTCTAGAATTCATCATCGAATTTTCAGTATTTGGTTTTCGAATTTGATTTCGATGCTTTGAGGGGTTCTTATAATATCTAACTTGAGGTTTGGTAATTCCAAAACTTTTGGAAAAATACAGATCGAACCGGTATTTCGAAAATACGATTTTTAAGTATATTTACGTAAGATTTTAAAGAGGTTTGGACCTTAGATTGCTTAGGATCCTCTTGTGTCATCTGGGGAGATTGATACATTAGTATCCTTTGCAAACTGAGCTCGGGTTGAGACCGAACCACCTCCCCCTCGGGTTCTCGTTTCGAACTGAATGTCCAGGTTGCGGTTCTTCCTTGTTTTAAAACTTTGAGATTTCGAATCTTGAGTATTTGGGATTTGAAATGAACTCCTTGGTGGTTTAAGCTTCCGCAAAATTATTTATTTCGAATCTTATTCCTTTGCAAAAATTTATTTCCCGCCGTCGCGGCCCTCGGCTCGCGGGTCGTGACAGTTATGGTATCAGAGTATCGTGTAACTTAGTGCTTCCTAAACAACTAAAATTTGCAAACTTATGGGTTGTGAAAACGAGAGTAGGACGATTAGAATAAATCGTTGATTAGGTCATTGTGGTTGAAGGATACCGCCACGAGGTCGTCCGCGTCGGGTTCCGAGTTCGGATATGCCGGAGGAGCCTCGAGTTAGCGAGGATATGGTTTGGGCCCTTCGGGATGTCGTTCGGGCTGTACTAGACGAGCACGAGGCCGAGTGGGTGAGGCCGTTCCGGTTCAGGCAGAGGTTGTGATTGAGGACCCAGTTCAGGAGAGGTATATGAAGTACTTTGTGAGGTTTCACAAGATGCGACCCCCGAGTTTCGATGGTGGTTTGGATCCAGATACGGTCGACAGCTGGCTTTTAGCGGTGGAAAAGTTGTTTAAGACCGTGAATTGTCCGATGGAATTTCGGGTGCCATTAACAGCTTTTACGTTCTCAGGAGAAGCTGAGCATTGGTGGAGGAGTATTGAGGATCAGATCGGGGAGTTTGGCTCATGGGCCGATTTTCTGATATTGTTCAACCGGCAGTATGTTCCCGAGTCCGTGAAGAGGACAAAGGAGGAAGAGTTTGAGAGACTAAAACAGGGCAGTATGACCGTCTGGGAATACCACGCCAAGTTTATGGCGTTATCAAGATATGTTCCGCATCTTCGTGCTGACAAGTTGCGTATGGCGAGGAAGTTTCGAAATGGCTTAAAATGGGATATTATCAGTAGGATGGCAGGGAAGGAGTACGCCAAGGTTCATCAGGCGTTGGAGAGAGCGCAGAATATTGAGGCCGACTGGACCCGTGAGAAATCTGAGAGGGTACAGAACGATCTGAAGGGGAAAGGAAAGTTCGTGCCCAAGAAGAGAAAGTTCGGCGTCTCTGCCGATACCCGAACCGTTTCAAGTGGGGAGGGTAGGTAGTCGAGACTGATGTCGGAGATTGAGTGCTTTCACTGCCATGAGAAGGGGCATTATAGATATTAGTGTCCACGGTTACCATCGGGACAACAGCAGTCACAGGGACAGTCGGGGGTACAGTTTCGGCAGCCACAGCAGAGGGCACCGTTTTCGCAGCCGAGACCTAAGTATCAGCAGTACCGATCGCAGTTTTCGCAGCAGTCCCAAGGGAGTTCTGCGACTAGTCCAGCAGGGCAGCAAGGACAACCACCGAGAGTTCCGGGGAGAGTTAATGCTTTGACGAGCAAAGAAGCAGGTGGTAGTTCGACAGCTATCGCATGTATTTTGCCAGTTTGTAGTTTACCAGCATTTGTATTGTTTGATTCAGGTGCTACATACTCCTTTGTTTCGTCAAGATTTCCTTTTAAATTGCCCGTGTATCCTATGAAATATGATTATATGTTTGAGATTTCTACTCCTGCGGGTTATGTATTGTTTTCTGATTGTCGTTTTTGTGGGTGTGAGATTCGAGTCGGGGATCGAACTCTACGCACCGATTTAGTTGTTTTGGATATGTCGGACTTTGATGTTATTTTGGGAATAGATTGGTTAGCCGGTAACTATGCTAAGATAGATTGCCGAACCAAGGTCATCTTCTTTAGAATACCGCACATACCGAAATTTCAGTTTTGTGGTGATGATTTTGGGGTAGGAATTCCTATCATCAGTACAATGAAGGCAGGCAAAATGCTTAGGCAGTGTTGTGCTGGATACTTGGCCATATTTAATTAAATCCGTTCGTTGGAGACTGATGAACTGAATAGCATTTCAATTGTTAATGAGTTTCCGATGTTTTCCCGGAGGAATTGCCTGGGTTACCTCCCGTCCGTGAGACCAAGTTTCAGATTGAGTTGGTACGTGGAGCGACCCCGATATCTAGGGCACCTTATAGAATGGCTACTACGGAGTTGGCCGAGTAAAGGGCTTCAAATCGAAGAGTTGTTGATAAGGGTTTCATCCGACCGAGCGTATCGCCTTGGGGTGCGCCGGTTCTTTTTGTCAAGAAGAAAGATATGAGTTTAAGGATATGTATAGACTATAGACAGCTTAATCAGGTTACGGCTAAGAATAAATATCCTTTGCCTCGTATCGATGACTTATTTGACCAGTTGCAGGGAGCCGCAGTGTTTTCGAAAAATTGATTGAGGTCAGGGTATTACCAGCTGAGGGTTAGAGATGAGGACGTACTGAAGACAACTTTTCGTACTCGGTATGGTCACTACGAATTTTTGGTTATGCCGTTTGGGTTGACAAATGCTCCAGCAGTATTCATGGATATGATGAATCGCATTTTTCAACCTTACTTAGACCGTTTGTGGTGTTCATTTCATAGAGATATTCTTGTATATTCCCGTAGTGAGGAGGATCATGCGGATCATTTGAGGCAAGTCTTGCAAGTTCTTCGCGAGAGGCAGTTATTCGCGAAACTTAGCAAGTGTGATTTCTGGTTGACCGAAGTACACTTCTTGGGGCACGTAATCTCTCTTGAGGGCGTGGCGGTAGACCCAACAAAGGTTGACACAGTCCTACGATGGGATCGACCCAAGAATGCAACCGAGGTCCGTAGATTTTTGGATTTGGCTGGTTATTACCGGCATTTTATTGAGGGCTTCGCGAGGTTAGCTAGTGCATTGACTAAGCTTACCCGGAAAGCCGTTCGTTTTGAGTGGAACGATGCTTGTGTGCAGAGTTTTCAGAAGTTGAAATATTTGTTGACCATTGCACCAGTTTTAGCCTTACCCGACGATCATGGTGGGTTTGTTGTATATAGTGATGCATCTTTTATCAGTTTGGGATGTGTGTTGATGCAGAGAGGCAAAGTGATAGCTTGTGGCTCTAGACAGTTGAAAGCCCATGAGGGTAATTATCCAGTACACGATCTCGAGTTAGCCGCGGTGATCTTTGCGTTGAAACTTTGGAGACGTTATCTATACGGAGAAGAATTCGAGATATTTACCGATCATAAGAGTCTACAGTATATCTTTTCTCAGAAGGAACTTTGAAGGATCTCAAGTGCAATATCCTCTATCATCCTGGGAAGGCGAATGTCGTAGCTGACGTACTTAGCCGAAAAAAGAGCTCGTCTCGGCTAGCTAGGATATCTATGAGAGAGTGGGACTTGGCGGAGCAGTTTACCCACCTGGGCTTACGCGACTTTGAGCTTGAGCTGGGGGTTCTCTTCGCCAGATATCGTGTCGAGCCGGATCTACTTCTGAGGCTGAGGGCGGCACAGCAGGACGACACCACCTTACAGGAGATACGTGGACGCCTTGAATCTGGAGAGATATCAGAGTATCGCATAGGTGCAGATGATATTGTCAGATTTAGAGGCAGGGTATATACGTGCCGAAGTCGGATGAGCTAAGACACCAGATCTTATCAGAGGCCCATAGCAGTAGACTGTCAGTCCATCCAGGAGGAACCAAGATGTATAGAAATTTACGGCAGCAGTTTTGGTGGCCAGGTATAAAGAAAGACGTCCGGCAGTTTGTAGCTCAGTGTACAGTTTGTCAGCAGGTGAAGGCAGAGCGACTCAGGCCGGGTGGTTATCTTCAGCCGTTAGAGGTACCGTCGTGGAAGTAGAAAGATGTCACGATGGATTTTGTTCAGGCACTACCGAGAACGAGACACGAATTTGACGCTATATGGGTAGTAGTTGACCGTTTGACGAAGACCGCGCATTTCATTCCTGTTCGGAGCACCTTTACTCCTGAGAGGTTGGCCCGAATCTTTATAGCGGAGATCGTTCGATTGCACGGCGTACCGTTGAGTATTGTATCTGACCGTGACCCTCGTTTTACTTCGCGCTTTGGCGAGCATTTCAACACCAGATGGGTACCGATATGAGGTTTAGCACCGCGTATCATCCAGACAGATGGGCAGTCAGAGTGGACTATCCAGACCTTAGAGGATATGCTATGGGCATATGCATTGGATTTTAGCGGTAGTTGGGACGAACACTTATCTCTGGTAGAGTTCGCCTACAACAACAGTTACCATAGCAGTATCGGCATGGCACCACACGAGGCGTTGTATGGCAGGAGATGCCGTACACCCTTGTTTTGGAATGACATGGTGGATACGGAGGCTGTGAGTACGGATGTTGTTGAGGAAGCTAACCAGAAGATCAAAGTGATCCGTCAACGACTCGAGACCGCACAGTCCCATAAAAAATCATATGCAGATCGACACCGTCGAGCATTAGAGATTCAGGTTGATGACATGGTTTTCATTCGGGTGTCGCCTTTGAAAGGGGTGCAGCGCTTTGGTATGAAGGGCAAGCTGAGTCCGAGGTTTATTGGTCCTTTCAGGATTATCGAGCGGATCGGTAGTGCATCATACAGATTAGAGTTACCAGAGTGGCTTTCGCATGTGCACGACGTTTTCCATGTTTCGATGTTGCGGAAGTACTTGGGCGACCCATCCCAAGCTACTTCGTCGTCGCTCCCCATCCAGGAAGATCTCACC
Source organism: Xerophyta viscosa (assembly GCA_002076135.1). NCBI lineage: Eukaryota > Viridiplantae > Streptophyta > Magnoliopsida > Pandanales > Velloziaceae > Xerophyta > Xerophyta viscosa. Next base: position 11,458 of record MJHO01000378.1, on the reverse strand, counting down.
TATTGAGGAGGCGTCGTTTCGTATTCTTGAGCGAAGACAAATCCTGAAGAACAAGTGGTTCCTTCTTGGTCAAGTTCTGCCAGTCAGCGGTTCGAGGAAGCTACCTGGGAACCGGAGGCTGACATGCGTGCGCGTTTCCCTCACTTGTTTGTTTCGGAGGACCGAAACCCTTAAGTGGGGAGGGTTGTGAGGTTTGTCGTTTTATTTGTTTTGTTTATGAATTATGTTGGAAATTATGAGATATGTGTTTGGATGTATTTTCGTTATCCGTGCATGCGTGTTCGAGTGTACCGCGGGTGTGTCACGTGGTTGGTGACCCCGTCGGCCCGAGGGAGTGCTTGGTCGTGTGCGTGTCGGAGTTGGTTGTTTAGTTTTGATCGGATTTGTGCTGTGTAGAGCAATTTCGGTCGACAAATTCGTGTTCCGGTCGACCGATAGTTGCGTACAGCCCGAGTTTAAGTTCGAGTCTTGTGTTTGTTGCATACCCCTTCAACACTTCTCCTTCTTCCCCGCACCTGGAGCTCCACCTTTGACCTAGGTGAGTTTTCCTACCAATTCTCCCTTGGTTCTTGGGTGTAGGATCATCCCATCTCTCTCTCCCTCACTCTCTTGGTTACTTTTGACCTAGCTTCTCTCCCGGGTGCGTTCTATTTGTAGTGAGGTTACGTTCTTGCGTTATTTCGTCGAGCCTTCGAGGTGAGTGGTTTGCACCTCTTGCTTGTACGTGTTTGTGTTGGTGATGTATTGGGATTGTTGATTTTTGTAATACAAGCATGATTATGTGACATTTGAAATTTTCGGTGGAAACCCTAGATTTTTATGATATGCGTATTATGAGCACGTTGTAATGCTAGCATGATGGTGATGTATTTTATTGTAACTTGCTAGTGTGATTTGGTACCTATGATCATGTTGGAATGCGTGGAAACCGTTGTATGTCTATCAATAGTAATTATGCGATTGGTGTGCCCAGTGTGAGTATTGTTGGATTTGGAAGATTTGGAATGCGTGAAAACCGTTGTATGTCTAGCAATAGTACTTATGCGATTGGTATGCCCAATGTGAGTATTGTTGTGAATAGAGACATCGACAACTGAGCGCGTAATGAGACTTTGCATATGTGAAAATAATTATGGGACTCTTTCGTTGGACTCTGCATCACCCAGGTTTGCTCTCCTGTTTAATCGAGCGTGAAGTATCGACCGGGATCGAAATGGGACGTTGTGGGCGCCGGAGTCCCAGATTAGTTGTCTCGAGAAGAGACCGGTGGGCGTAGTTAAGGCCAGCTTGAGGCCAAGGTGGTGGCTACGAGACCAGCCGAGGCTTTAATCGAAAATTTCGGAAAGGCCGGTATATCAAGTAACTCCCTTAAGGCCAAAAGGGATCGCCCCCACTGTAGAGTACTGGGGGACGCGACGTGCGCCATGTTTGATCCAGATCCTTGGTGCTGCGGCACCTAAAAGGTGTGTTGCGTTGCAAATAAGAAAGAACAAATGGGTGATTAGTCAAGCAAACGCTAACATAAGAAAGTAAAGCATAATTGGTTTGGTATGGGAATGTGTTATTTAAATGATGTTGATGACTATGATGATGCTTTACTTGGTGTTTATGGAATTGTGATTGGATTTTGGTTGTGTTGTGATGAGAGGTGCCGTGATCGTTAGTCGCGCCGCTCACTGAGTCATTTTGACTCATTCCGTTGGTTTTATCTTTTTCAGATCCGTTAGACCGTGGAAAGGCACCGGCAAGGGGGTGCTAATTTTCTATCGATAGCTTGCGAGGATTTTGGGAAGGTATTTTGTGGGGTCCTCCATCTTTGTCATCTTCTCTCCTATCATCTCTCTGCCTCTTCTGGTTCAGTTCAGCTCAGCTTCATGTTGCTCAGCTCGATGGTGAGCAAAACCTTCCTGTGTGCCTCGCGAGCATCTCAAGCATATTGGCGTGGAAGCTATAGTAACTGTTTATGTTAGACTCCCTCTTCTGTACGATCAACGCGAACTTCGGATCTACATCCTGCATTGCCTGCTATTTATCACAGAATCTCTTAAAGAATGACTTTCGACTTTCTCCCTCCTTTTGAATGATGTTCAACAAGCTCTCAGCATCCTTTGGGAAGTCCGAGCTCATAAAGAACCTTGTATGGAAAGCATTGATGAGGTTGTCCTAGCTACCGATGGTCCTTGGCCTCATCCATGTGAATAAAGTCTAGGCAGGTCCCTTTAATGTTATTGGGAGCGCCTAGCAATACGTTGCCTTGTCATATACCATGAACCCAATGGCAATCATGAAGAATAACACATAGTCCTTTAGCGCAAAGCTACCGTTGTATGTAGAGATGTTTGGTGGCTTAATTCGGCTGCAGCTATGCGTCAAGAATTGTATGAAAAAAATGACGATTTTGGGTCACGGTCGAAGGTGCAGTTGGGGACCCAGATTTTCTTCCCTTTGTTACTTGGGGCAGGGTTGGCTCATCCTTCTTCTCTTGTCTTCGCCTTTTGATTTGAGACCACCTCAGATTTTTTTATCTGTTTTCAGTTGACTCTTTCGACGACAGTGTTACCACCCGTTTGCTACCTCTATTGGCCTAGTGCTCTCTCTCAGACTAAGATTGCACCGATTGCATCATCTTTGTAGATTGTTGTACTCTTGGCGGCGACCGCGCTGGTACAGCGGGCATTTGGTTACGTCCCTATAAAAGGACACATTGTTCCTCTCTCAAAAGTCACGGACATCATTGAGGCTCACATGGACGTCGTTCGCCTATTGAGCTTACCCCTTGCGAGCACTGTGTAGATTTGTGCGAGTGCTCAGTGGCTCGGTTTCCCATTCCCACTAGGACGCCGAGTTCTAACCAATGAACCTTCAAGAAGATCTAAGTTTGAATTGGGATGACTAGAGCGGCACAAAACGGCAATGTAAGTCATCAAGAAGGATCTCTACGTCTATGGAAGGGATCAAGGCCATCATTGGCTGCTGTAATCGGACGCCCTGCCACTCGGTAAAACAGCCGACAGGGAGCCGAACGACTAATGGTGAAGAAAGGCCACAAGAAAACTTTAAGATAGGCTGGAAACCCAACGTAGGTCACTATCTCGAGAAAAGAGCTAGACTCACATCAGTCCTAGGAGGATGAACACTGCAGAACAAGAAGCTCCGAGTGCTAGAGAAACTCCTTGAATGTTAAACAAAATGATCACGCTCAAGAAATTGGAAGTACATAATTCTTGAATGGCTAGAGCATTGAAACCTATCACGGAGAACGGACGATCGCTAATAGCAACCGTTTGGCTGCTGCCGATTTATATGGGAGATGAACGCCCACACCATTCGAGGAATCTTTAAAACACTGATCCTGAGTAACTTTGAGCTCTAGAAGATGAGGACTTCTATGGGAACGACGATCCTAAATCTCATCTAGAGAAATATCGTACAGGAATGAAGTTCAAGTAGGCATTGGTATAAAATGTGCTTCCCGGTGTTCACAATATATTAATCGGTGCAGTAAAATCCTAGAGAAAGAATTTCTCGCCTAGATCGATTGATAGATTCGAATAGTTGGAGAAAGCACTCACAACATATTTTTACTCCAACAAAATAGTGTACCAAGATAAACAGGTTTTGCTATGGATGATTCAAAAAGGAGGAGAAACTTTGGAGGAGTATTTCAAAAGATTCAGCGAAGAATACGGCATAGTGAGGAACACAGGACGCACATTGCAAGTGGGCATCAAGCATCTGAAGTTGCGAGAAAGGATCTTTGAGTGCCCAGTGACAAATCTATAAGAGATGTATGCACGCATCAATGCTCAAATCAAGATAGATCGAGCACTGGCAATGGCTAATCGAACTGTTTTAGTTCAGGCAGGGGTATAGGTGCTTTGGCTAGGGAGTTCGTGTCGGACCTACCTTACCTAAATGAACAATAATGACTAAGTACAAAGGGTTAGTTGATCACGCTGACTTAACAACGAAATCACATAAATTGATTTGGCCGGGTGATTACTTTACTACGAGCTAAATATGCTAGTTGTGTTGTGCATATGTGTTGAATATGCTTGTTAATCATTTATGATGATGATGTGGTTTATGCTTGTATTTTCTTGTGTGCGGTGTTGCATTGGTGCTCTAAGGTAGGACGTTAATCTGCCGCTCACTAAGTCAAAGGACTCACCGCTTTGTTGCCCTGTTTTTCATATCCGTCCGCGAAGGGCAAGGAGCTCGCATAGCCGACGTAGCTTGCGAGAAAGGTTATAGAATGTATTTTGGGATTTTTCGGGACTAGCAATTGTATAGACAACATTTTGTATAATTAGACTAGTCACACATAGTTGTAGTAAATGATGTATAGAGTGAAGCATTGACCTACACATAGCTTGTACTTCTTTTGATGTTCATAATGTCAAATGTAAAGCTTTTGGATTCCAAAGTTTGTATGAATTTCCAAAGTTTGATATAAAATGTACATATTTTGCTAAATATGGTATTGAAACACCAAGTGGGCATTTGAATGGTTGAACATGTGTATTTAACCTATTATGGGATTACAAATGTGTTAGAATGAATGTTTGACTTGAAAGGCAAGTTTTGATACATTCGATTCTTATTTTACCGTATTTCGGTTCTTAAAGATTTAAATTCGTCGTCTTCGCGTATTTTGGGTGCTTGGAAGGTCCTACGCGTGTAAACCAAGGTAGATACTCGGGCGTGTAGGGTTGGTTCCAAGACCCAGGTGAAATACGGATTTCGAGGCAGCAAATATTTCATTTATGAAATCTGTTATCTAATTTTCTGATATTATCGGTCGACCGATAATATCGGTCGGTCGACCGAAACTGTTACAGCATGCATTCTGAGCTCTCGGGTTGAGTATCGGTGACCGGTTCTCGACTTTCGGTCGACCGAAAACTCTCTATAATTGGCATTTTGATTTTGGTTTAGATGGTTTCTGAAAATACTTTTGATACTTTTAGGATCTTGTATAAATGTATTTAAGAGGTTTAGCACTTCCGAATCTTTTAGAAAAATACAGGTTGAGGTGGTATTTTCCGAAAACATTTTTGTAAGCATTGGTTGTAAGAGTTTTATGTTTTGGACCTAAGGTTGTCCTAGATATTTTGGTATCAATGGAGGAGATTGATATTTTAAGATCTTTGACAAGCTTAGTCGGCACTCAGGGCGGGTTCCACCTCCTCCGTCAGTTCTTACCGGATGTTGAAAGTCCCGAGCTCGGCTCAATCCTCCTCTTCATGGTTTTTTCCGCATAAGCTTTCGCATTGCAAACTCTGTTTTGTGTCCTTCTTCCTCAGCCGTCGCGGCCCCCGGGTCGCGGGTCGTGACACAAATAACCGCTGAAGATCTAGAAGGAAGAGAAGAGGCTGGCAACAAAAGCAAAAGTCCAAAAGCTATTAGGCACGGGTTTCATAGGTGACCCGCAGTTTACCGATTGGGTGTCGAATGTTGTAATGGTAAAAAAAAAAAAAAAGTCAAATGAAAAGTGGAGATTATGTGTAGATCTTATCGATTTCAATAAATATTGCTCAAAGGAAAAATTATCTTTAACATGTGGTTAACTCTACTTGTAGGTATAAAAGATTGTCACTTTTTTTGGATGCATATATATAATCAAATTACCATGGATAAAAACGATGCACCAAAAACAGAATTTGTTCAGGACGGAGGGACTTATTATTACAAATTCATGTCACTTTCCAAAATGCCATGCAACCATCTTCAAAAATATTCTAGGAGAATCATTGGAAGCATATGTAGACAATCTCCTCGTAAAAAATCGCAAGAAAGAAGACTACACCCGAGACCTCTAGAGAGCATTCGATCTAATAACAAAATACGGACTCCCACTCAGCAGTAACTGCGCAAGCCGCCAGTGACCTGCATGACCCGTACTACTGCAATAGGCCACAGGCTGGCCCGCACTAGCCGCAGTATGGGCCGAAAGGTTCGGCCTAGTGGCACGTACGTGTGCATTTTATTAAATTAAAAATCACTAGTAGCAACAGTTGCTAACATGCGGGCATGATGTACGCGCGATCGGCAAAAAATTTTTTTCAAAAAATACCGGTCGTGTGGACTGGCCTGTAGGTTGGCTCAGCTTGTACGGAACCGATGGGCCGAAATTGTAGGATTGGCCCGCATGGATGTGCCATGGGGTCTGCGGACTAGATTTGCATATCTAAACACAAACGTTGCAAGGATAAATTTTTTCTTTGTATTTAATATATATATATATATAATATATATATAGAGAGAGAGAGAGAGAGAGAGAGAGAGAGAGAGAGATATTTGAAATAGTTAGAAAGGAGAGACTTCTTGGACAAAACCAAACTAAAGATATTTTTAGAGAGATGTTGCTTATCCGTGAAGGCTTACTAGTATGATTGATTTGATTTGTTCGGAGATATTTTAGCTTTATCTTTTAGGAAAATTGTATATCAGCTCCCTGTTTTTAAGGGCCGATACAAATCAGTCTTCGAAAATGAGAGAAATGTCCGACATAACAGCGCGCGCATCTTTTAAGAAAATTGTATATCAGCCCGTTTTCGGGGGCTGATTTGTAGAAGGTTAAGGGGGCTGATATGCAATTTCACCTTATCTTTTCCATTGAAAGGGCTTCACGTCATAGTAATTGAGAATCAGCATTATCTTAAGGAAGAGTTGCACATCAGCGTTGTATCAATTGATGTGTTACGGATGATTTTTTCTGCTTAGGATATGTTATTTTTAATGTTTCAATATTCTTATTTAGAAATAAGTTTTAGTAAAATTTTAAATACTAAATTGTATCTCACATTAAAATTTATTTTTATTTTATTTAAAATTTTTAAAATATTTCCAAATATGTACTTTAAGATCACAAAGTTTTAGTAGGTTAGCGGATTGAATTTTAACCCACTAAAAAGGCTTAAAATATCTATTTAGAAGAACTTTTTTAAAACAACTTTGAAATGTAGATTACATCGATTTTTTTTTTTTATATTTAAAATTTTTTTGAAAATGTTTATATATTAGATAAAATACTTCTAACATACACTTTGAAATAAGGACTTATTAATAATGAATTTCAAATGATGGACTAATTTATAAGAAATTTAAAAAATAAAGAACTAATGACCAATTTCCTCTTATCTTAAAGAACAAAACTTTTTAGCCTCTTTTGTACGCTTCTTCTCTCCTTTAATCCCATTCCATTCTCCAACTGATTCCTATGATAGAAAAGATAAAAAAGGATTCTTTGCTACTTTGAATCTGCCCATACGCATTTCCATCTATCGAATGGAGCTGTGATATGATAGAAAACATGTTGGGATAATTGCATATCAGTCCCGAATTCAAACAATTTGCAAATCAGCCCTTCGAAATGCGTTTTTGCACTGGTGGTGCTCGCGCGCCGCAAAGTGCCGTATTTTTGTATTTCGGGTTGCTGAATCGCAAGACTGTTAAAATAGGGGGCTGACATGCAATTGTCCTAAACATGTTGAAGAAGTTGCACGACTACGTATCTTCTTATAGGAGGAGAAATATACTATACAGTAAACTATCATGTATATCTAGATATTGATTACTAATTTCTAATTGAGTTGGACTTGTTTCTATCAAATCAATTATGACGTGCTACAAGTGCAAGCTACTGTGGACAAAATTACCTTTTAAAATAAATCAAGAATCAAAACTAATGGGTATCGTTTGTCAGTAAACTCGTCACATTCACAAAAGCACATCCATTTATTCTTGAAAAATATTTGTTTTTTATAGTTAAAAAAAGAAAAGAAAATTTTGGAAATATTTTTTGAAAAAATAAAATTATAAATTTTATCAAAATCTATAACTTGGGTCCAGAAATAATTATTTAGAAGCATACTTTACAAACACTTTTTATAAAAAGTTGTAAATCTTATCAAAATTATGTCGAAAGTTTTCAAAAAAATACTCCTAATTTTTTTAATTATATAGATTAGCAAATTTTTTGATGAATATGTGGGAGACTCTTTACTCTTACCTTGTTTTAATCATATTTTTTTTAAAAAAAAATATTTTTATATTCTTCAATTATACCCACTTTTTACCGTACACTCATCTTAGATAAGCCGAGGTTGAAAGCGTAAGTGCTCGCGAGCATCTTTTATAGCTTAAGTATGAAGCTTCAGAATAGATAAATCTTTCTTGGAAAAGGAGAAAAGCTATTTGTTTTGCAAAAGGGAACTCCCAAAAAACAAGTAATGTTTATCAGCATCTATCGGTGGCCAGAAAATGACAAAAGGATAATTACATTTCAGCTCTCTATTTAAACAGTCTCGTATTTCAGTCTTCGAAACGCAGAAAGTCTCGTATTTCAGTCTCCGAAACGCAGAAAAGTATTTCGGGGGGCTGACATGCAAACTGTTTGTTTTGGGGGTTGAAATACAATTATCTCAAGGACAAATACTACACATGAAGGTACAAATATGACGCACTAATCGTATAATCTGATACTATATATCCAATTTAAGAAGAGAAAAGTTTAAGCTAGCGTAGGGAAATGCAATATTCTTTTCCAATTAAAATTGATCGAGCTGGTTCTCGACCGATCAATGAAGTGTTCAAAAACAGTAATGACTAAGATTCGAAGCAGATGATAATCAACAAAGACAATTCAAAACACACACGATTTTAACGTGGAAACCCTTGGAAGACAAGGTAAAACCACGGACTGTCACGTAACGCCAACGAATAAGTGATTTCACTAAGAAGAAGATGAATACAGATCTCTCAATTCTCTTCTCACTTTTACAGTATCTCCCGGTATCTCTATCAACCAACCAACCCTTTTTCTGGAGTTGTTTGCTGCCTTATATAGCCANAACGATGGAACAATCTCCACTAAGAATTAAGATGAATACAGATCTCTCAATTACAGAATAGAGCGTCAGTCTCTCTACCAGCCAACCAATCCCTTTTTTGGAGTTGTCTACTGCCTTATATAGCCATTACGGAGGACATTCCCTAGGCCTGGGCGGCCCTTGAGCTTCCTCAATTTAATAAGCCTAATAATCACGGACATACAATAATTGCCTACCTTAATGAGCCTTTATTAGGAATCATAAAGAGTGCGTCGGTTACATTCCTCCGCGCGCGCATGTAACGGTCCAACTTCTAATGATTTGCTGGTGTCGACCTCGGACGAGATCGCTACCGAGGTGTATGTCGGGAGTCGACCGTTGTTGGTACATGTTTCAGTAAAAGCCTCGATGTCTATGTCGGGTAGATACTTGTTTATGTCTTGGGTCTTTACTTCGGGTCCGGCCCATCTTCTTCTTCAGAGCACGTCAGTATCATGACACGTGGCGATCCAGAACGGGGTTATATCAACGAGTATACCAAATGTCCATACGTAGGTTAACTAAAAAGATTTGACTACCTAATTTATTAGTTTTAGTATGGTCCGTAAGTTCAATGTTAAATTTTTCAAAAGATTCTTCTACATAAATATTTAGAGGCTCCGGAGTTTAAAAGCTTAAAAATAATTTTTAAGATAACTAAAATTTCGGAGTACCTAAATATTTATTTAAAAATATTTAAAAAAAAAATTGAATAGTAAAATTATAAATTATATAAAAATCTACAGTTTTGATATTTAAATTTTTTTTTTTTTGCAAAAGATAGATCCATATAGATGTTTGATATACTCACGTGTTTACGGTACACAAAAGTGTATAGACCGGAAGTTTCAAAGACAGTTGTTGACGATATCTATTCGCGGAAGAGTCGCAGTAGGAATCCGTGTTATAATTTCTAATGATAATGATAATCGATAATAGCAGATGCTTTATGCCATGTCATAAAATTAAGTTGGTGCCATGTCAGCAGTTCTGTCAGAACTTACAGCTGAATATTAAGGAGATGATATTAAGGAGCCGTTTGAAAGTTCAGAAAACAAGTGACAATAGTTTTGGGGTATATATTAGATACTTTATTTAGTAGAAGTTTGAAAACCAGCTAGCTCACTTTATTAAGTTATGGAATTGAGTGGTATGGTTTAAAATCCAGGAATGGAGTCGTTTTATGAAATTGCGGATGGATAGAGAAGTATTAGACGAGAATTGTTATAAACCAAACAAATAGAAAATATATATCTTAAATAAAATTCTTTTTTTTTTTTGGAAATTGCTTGAGATTACAAAAAAAACGCGCATGGACGCGTTATGGAAATAGAAGAAATGCGCACAGACGCGTCACGAAAATAGAAAAAATACGTTTTTCCGTAATGTGTAGTACGGTTCTTTTTTGAGGTTATCATAGAATAATTATATCTGTAAATAGTCTACTTTAGTGCGACTGTGTTGCAGATAAGTTTGCGGACGGTACCAATCTATATTTTATCGAACGAAAAGTACTAACTTTTTGGTCTCGGCAAACCCAACGGTCCATTTATTCTCTAAAAAATAGAGAAAGGATAAATTTCTCACATTTTTACCGGTGATATTTGCATAATTAAAATTTGAGACCTCCACTTCATGATGTGGAAGTCCCATAACTCGTTGAATGTAGCAGTAACACCAACGTGGATTGGCAACCTAAATTTATTCATATTCATTATTCTACTCTTAATCCTACATTTATATTGTTTGGAATAATATATTCCGTCGTTCGAAATGACATCACCTGATATTACTATCCTATATCCCATAAAAATATCCTCTTTACATCAATACTACCGTTTGCCATCCTTAATTTGGGGATAGGAAGAAACAAATTGGACAGATGATCGTAGTCTTATGTCTATACTAAAACGAGAACAACGCAACATGTTATAAGCTTTTCTTAACTTTTAATTTTATCAGCCATTTGCTTAGTTTTCGCCCGGTTTTTTTTAGTTTATTATTATTGGTTTAAAATTAGAGTGTAATTTTTATTTCTGCTAAAATAATAGTATAGATTGATCCAGAAGGCTCTTGGGTCAAGGAGGACACAACTTGACTTGGGTGCATGACATGTCTTAGCTGAGCATGAGTGCGGGGACCGGACTAATGCGGGCGCGTGAGTGGCGCGGGAGGCTGAGAGGCACGGGCGCGCGGACGGCGCGCGCAGGCGAGAACCACAACGGGCGCGGGCACGCGCAGGCGAGAATCTCTACAAACAAGGGCACGCGCGGGCGCATGGCATGGACGCGCACGGGCGCAGAGCAAGGGCTGCGGGCGTGGAAGCTGAACAGGCCTGCGCGCGTGGCCAGTCCAAGGGACGCCAGCCGTTGCAAGTGGCTGCACATCCTTATCGTGTTTATTTCTCTCATTTATGTATGTTAATTGCTCATGTAATGGATGTATTCAATTCCTTTGACCGGATAGGCAAAGGGGCTTGAGGGTTGTCCAAGCATCTTAAGGGAGGCTACCGGCTTATGGCGGTCACCAAGTGTGTTAGTGATTTTTGTAAGTGCATGCATGTCGACACCCCATTTTGTCCGGCC
>MJHO01000377.1:47762-83714 GCA_002076135.1 Xerophyta viscosa | reverse complement strand
AGTTTTGATAAAAATGTAGTCAAAATTTAATTAATTCTTCAAATTGTAGCCTTAAAATTCAGTTAAAAGTGATTGTAGATGATTAAAAATAAATTTGGGTCACTAAATAGATTTATAGGACCAAAATGGTTCAGTCAGAATCGAAATGACTCGGTTAGAATTAAAATGGTCAGTCCGACGCACTGGGCTCGACCGAATGCAAATTGACTCGACCGAATTGAATCTGGGCTCGGTCGCGTTACGAATTGGCTTCGTCACAACCGAGCCCAATTGATTTCGCTGGACCCAGGCGCGGAACGCGTTTGGGTCCAGTTCAACCGGACCCGAGCTCGAGCTCGGGTCTGGCGCATGCGTTTTAAAAACAACACGCAACTAGGTGGACCTATTTTGCAACATAATACAGAAACGGAGGGGTTAAATCTGCATATTAACCATCTTCTTCGTTTAACTTGTTTTCTGCCTGGAGCTTGTGCGGGAGCTTACGGCCGGCGAGCTTGCCGTCGTTCCGGCGGTAGCAACTCACGACCAAACACTCATATCTAGGGTTTTCGACTATTCCGAGTTCAACGGTGGTGTCAAAAATTGATTTCTACGTGTATAATCTCAGGTATTTGCAAATTTATTTCGGCTTTTATCATTTTTTATTTTTAACGTCCGCCGCCATGGCTCGCCTCCGGCGAAGCCATGGCGGCGTCCCGTGATCTAAAACAGACGAATATGACAATACAAAGCTTTTATGGAAATTACCTGGTATCTGATAGTGAATTGAAGATGTTGAGTATTCGTTGAAGCTTCGGCCGGTTGTCTGTAGCAGCGGCGGCGACGGCAGCGGCGAAGCAGTGCGGCGGCGGTGACGACGTCGTAGGTTGTCGGCGGTGCTGGTGGCAGGCTGTAGCAGTGCTCTCTCTCTCTCTCGTGGATTCTCTTTTCTTTTTCTTCTTTCTTTTTTTTTTTTTTGTTCTTTCGACCGAGAGCCCCTCTATCCCGATCGCCGGCGACACCCCTATATATAGACGCCATGCAGCGTGCGAGGCGCTGACGACGCGGTGAGGTCTCACGACCGCTTCTTTCGCGCGTCGCCGGAGATCGCGGGCGCGGCAGCGGCAGCAGCGAACGCTTCAAGTGCGATTTTTTGATATTACGCCAAAAATCCACATTTTTGCTAAATTACAATAACGGGCCCTATTGATTTTGCAAACTGCCGGACTCGTATATTGATTATTGGCATATATAGCCCCTCAAGTATAAATTTTTTGTTTTTACGAAAATTTCTCGTTCGTGTGCGGCCTCGTTAAAATTATAAACAATTATGTACGTCCATATAGTCTCGAATTAAGCTAAAATAAATTTAATTATGTAAATCAAGATTTTAAGCTTAATCGAGTTTATCGAATAAAATCGGGACGAACCCGGACAAAATGGGGTGTCAACAGCGGATATAAAAATAAACGAGAAGAATGCACCGAGCACTGCCTTCATCACCAAGGAAGATTCTTATTACAATAAGGTCATGCCCTTCAGTTTAAAGAATGCTCAAGCTACTTTCCAGCGGGCAATGGATGTCATTTTCAGAAGCGACTAGGAGAAACAATGGAGGCATATGTGGATGACCTACTGGTTAAAAGCCGAAAGAAAGAAGATCACCTTCAGAACTTACAATGAGCGTTCGATCTCATGATAAAAGCCGGTCTACGCTTAAATCCGGAGAAGTGCTCGCTCGGAGTTTCTTCAGGCAAGTTCTTGGGCTTCATGGTTTCTAGCAGAGGAATCGAAGCCAATCCGGAGAAGGTCTCCGACATATTGAACATGCCTCCTCCCACCAACATTCAAGAAGCGCAATGACTAGCAAGAAGAATACTAGCCTTGAGACGATTTGTATCAAAGCTGGGAGATTGGTGCAAACCATTCTTCTCCACCTTCAAGAAGAAACCGACTACTATTGGGTGGCCAGGTACCACAAACAAAATATTTGTCTGGAACGAGGAGTGTCAAGTTGCTTTCGACAACATAAAGAAAATTTTCACAACACCTCTATACTCTCTAGTCCAGAAGCAGGGGAGAATTTGTATTTATACCTAGCGGTCACTCAAGCGACGGTGAGTTTAGTCCTTGTTAGGCGATCAGCCGGAGCAGAACTATTGATATTCTATGTCAGCAAGATCTTACGAGATGCAGAGACACAATATTTGGAATGTGAGAAACTAGCCAGATGGTATCTATACACCAATGGATCTTCCACTGCAATGGGAAGTGGGGCAGGATTGATCTTAACCAGCCTAGGAGGAGCGTGCCTAGAATACGCCCTACGGTTTAACTTTCCAGCCACCAACAACACAGCTGAATACAAAGCGTTAATCGCTAGAATGAAGCTGGCAGAAGCATTGGGCGTCAGAACCCTGAAAGCAAGGACAGATTCTGAACTGGTGGTGAACCAAGTAGCAAGCGTCTATGAAGCAAAGGATCCCAGCATGGCAAAATACTTAGACATGGCTCAAAAAATCATCAAAAGATTCGACGTCTTTTCTAAACAACATATTTTCAGATTGCAAAATGTCTTAGCAGATGCATTGTCAACGTTAGCGACCTCGGAGTGAGAGTTCACCCCCAAAGGATATTCTTGGAGGAGGTAAAACACTCTTGCTTGGATGCTGAACAGTCCATCCTCTAGAGTAGGATCGACGTCATGTGCATAGGTAAGACACCGGAAACCTGGATGACCCCAACAACTCGATTCCTGAGTGATAAGCGAGAGGCAGAGAAGATATGCAAACGAGCCACACAATTCTTAATCGTCAGAGGCAAACTATATAAGCGAGCGTTCGACCAGCCCCTACTGAAGTGCATTACACCTTAGAAAGTGAAAAATGTATTACAGGAGATACATAGTTGTTGATGACCTTAAAAAAAATGGTTTTGGAGTCGCCACCTAATTTTTATGGAAAAGTAGAAAACTGGATAAGGCACTTTTGAGATTCATGGGCTCGTTCATCAGTTACGTGTGGGGAAGACGGTACACTCACACAGCACCCCACAAAAGAGGGTACTTTATAAGTGATTATAATGATTTTGGGTTTAATTTGACATGTATGAATACTCGAGCATGAATACTTGCAAATTGAATAAATCAATGTTAAAAGTGAAATATATTTGTGTGTGTGTCGACGTGTTTAATATTAAAAGATATTTCTCGTGTGATGAAAATATTATTTTTTTTAATGTCGAAATTGGCTCAGCGCGTTTATTTTCCCTCTTCATCGACCAATTTGTATTATGTTTGAAGGTAGAGATATCCATCTCGTCTCTTGCTTATAAGAGTGTGATGTTTATTATTTGAAGAACCAGTGTCCAACGGATCTTTTCATATAATTTAAAATATTTTATACGATGTCTTTTATTGGATGGGAAGAAATATCCATCTCATTCCTAATTTATTTTATTTAAAATTTCAATTATACTTTGTTAATTGATTATGAAAAATATTTATTTTTAACTTCAATTTTACTAGTTAATAAAAAAAAAATATCAACTATGAATAAGCATATGTCATGTAACATTGAGTAAGAAACAATATCTATCGCTTTTTCTTAACTCGTCCATTAAAATATGTTTTGGGAAAATATCCATCTCCTCCGAACTTATACATACATATCATATACCTATTATTAGTTAAATAAGGTCTAAGTTTGGCTAATTTATAAAAATTATAGCTTAAAACTTAATTAAAAATAATTTAAAATTGATTAAAAATATATTTGGATTACTAAATAGGTTCCTATGATCAAAATGGTTAAGTCAGAATTGAAACTGACTCAGTTAGAATCGATTTGGGCTCGGTTGAGTGCAAAGTGGCTCGGGGTAAACTGAATTTGGCTCGGTCGGATTGAAACCGACCGAGCAAGACTCAGCGCGGGTGCTAAACCGCGCGCTTGAGTCGTTTTTATTATATGAGCCGGTCATCATCTTTGTTAAACCATCGGCCGCGAACTCGCGGCCGCGCGAGCTTGCGGCTGATTGACAATGGCCAGCGGTGTCGCCGCCGGCCGTCGTAACCCGTATATGCCCCTAAGGGTTATCGAGGGTCTTGGATCTAATGGTGATGTCAAAATTTGGTTTCGACGTGCGTATGCCGAGATATTTGAAGATTTAGTTTCGGGATTAAAAATATTTTTTATTATTCGCCGCCGTGGCTCCACCAGCGAAGCCACGGCGGTGTCACGTGATTTATATGGTATAGAGACTATGATGCAATAAAAATCGTGGTGTTTAGACGCATACCTCGAATGCTTTGATTTTGGTTTTTAAACTTTTATGGCGGCGACGACGGTGGCGAAGCCGTGCCGCAGCGGCGTCCTCTTCGTAGATGGTCGGTGAAGCTCATGACAACTTGCAGCGGGCTCTCTCTCGTTCTCTCATGTGTTTTCTCTTTTCGGCCAAAGCTTCGGCGTCAGCTCCGTCCAGCCTCCCCTCTATCTCCCCCGACGTCCAGCCTTTTATAAGTGTCTCTCCAGCGCGATTACGAAGGCGAGGCACATGCGTTACTCGAGCGCGAGCGGCAGGCGTTATGCGAGCGCAATTGTCGGCGGTAATGGCAGCGTTCATGGGTGGATGTTATGCATTTTTTCGATATTACATGAAAAATTCTCCAGTTTGCTGAATTACAAAAACGGCCATCGTGCATTTTGCAAAACCTTATGCTTGTATTTTTTATTTTGGCAAAATTGGCCCCTCTTGTATAAATGTTTGATTGTCACGAAAAATTTTTGTTTGTGCACGACCTCGTTAAATTCTAAACAATCATATACTTTCAAAAAGTCTCAAATTAAGCCAAAATAAATTTATTTGTGAAATCTAGATTTTAAGCTTAATCGAGTATATCGAGTAAAATCGGGACGATAGTCCGGACAAAATGGGGTATCTACAATAGTGGAGATTGTGGAATGCATATCAGAGGTCGAACACTCTCAGCAAAAGCCATACGCCAAGGATACTATTGGCCCTCAATTCAACAAGATAACGAGGAGCTAACACGAAAGTGTTAGGCTTGTCAAACGCATGCCAACATCACACACCTACCTCGCGCCAATCAAATATCCATTAGCGGCCTTGGCCATTGCCCAATGGGGAACGGATATAGCGGGACCTCTACTGATGGCAACTCATGGCTGCAAATTCATCATAGTCGCAATCGAATACTTCTCCAAGTGGATAGAGGCAGAACCGCTCACCGCAATAACAGGTAACTATTGTTGAAAATTCTTTTGGAAAAATGTCATTTGTAAGTATAGTCTTCCTCGGGTATTGATTACAGACAACGGCATCCAATTCAATGGCACAATTTTTGCGGAATAATGCGAAAGATATAAAATTGAACACCGATTCTCATCGGTATATCACCCCCAAACAAACTAGTTGGTGGAGAATGCTAAGTGCACCATCATATCAGGGTTGCGATCCACCCTAGAGGAGAAAGGGGAAAGCTGGCTTGATCTACTCCAAACAGTGTTGTGGGTATACAGAACCACACATAGAAAGGCCACTGTAGAAACCCCGTTCAACTTGGTGTACGAAGAAGCTGTTCTCCCAGTCGAAATAGGCGAGCCAACTCTCCGGACATAGTGGGAGAACACTGAGTCCAATAATAAGCAACTCACAATCAAGCTCGACCTTGTAGATGAGAAAAGAGACGAAGGAGCCATACGAGCGGAAGCATACCAATGTCAGACAGCCAAATATCACAATCGTCGGGTTAAACCCCGCGAATTCATGTAAAGAGATCTGGTACTGCGAAGAATCGTGAGTGTCCAAGACCCAGGGAATAAGAAAGTAAGCCACAAATGGGATGGACCCTTACAAGTCACTAAAGCGAAAGGTCACGGGTCATATAAAATCAAGCGTATGGATGGAATTGCTGTTCCCTATACCTGGCATGCGAGTAACTTGAAGAAAGTTTTACAAATAGTAAACATGGGAAAAACATTCATGTACTGATGCATATCAATAGATCGTATCAAATCATTCACCGTAGCATACGCCAAAGGGCCGAATTACAACAAATGTGAACTTAGCATTCACAATAGCATTCGCCAAAGGGCCGAATTTAAATCCATCATATTCAAATTATTCAAGCAGAGGCCTCTTGGCTAAATCAATATACCAAGTTACTTACAATGCAGGAGAGGAGGAGGAGGAATGCTGACGAAGGGCTGTCCGGCTTCAACAGACTCGATCACAGGTTGTATCGCCAGAAGGGAACCGACGGTGCAACTGATCCGCCCAAATCTGGCATGCCATACTCATGTACAAGGAAACGGCTTGCTGCTCTGCTTGCTTCCTCGACTGCTCCAGTCCAGCTTGTATGCTCGCCGCAGCAGAGCGTTCAGCTTGAAGCTCCGTCTGGGGACTATCCCGCTTGGCGACTATAGCTTTCAACTGGACGGCCGGCTTCTGAGTATACGCCTCAACTGCAGCTTTAGCAGCTTCATGGGCAGAAGAAGAGAGCGCAAGAGTCACTAGTAGGCGGTTAATCTCAGCATGCGCAACAGTTCTCCCCTCCTCCAGCCAGAAATTAGTTGCCTCCAGAGATTGAATACGCTCATCCTTAGAAGCTACCTGCCCTCGCATAGAGGCATTCTCCTTCAGAGTGTTCGCCAACTCAATCTCCAAACACTGTAGCTGAAAGCGAGTTCTGGCTAGCCCAGCCTGAGATTCTTGAAGCCATCCGACAGACTGGAAGAAAGCAGAGTCTTACTACCTCAACGAAAGATCAAAATGTTCACACAAATGAAAGAATAAAACGCAGAACACTAACTATTTTAGCAGCGCCAAGTGAGGGTTGCACAGCCCGACGATCGGCAGCGGAACCCAGGGCAGCCAGCCTGAGCCTCAATCCGTACCAAGTGATCGCGGATGATAGTGCCGGTCTCCTCGGTGGCACTGACAAGAATGGGCGATTCAGTTGTCGCTGGTCGGCCTGAGGTAGAAGGTACTGCCTCCTCCGAAGCAGAGGAAATAAAAACAAGAGGAGAAGTAGAGCTCAATAAAGTAGAAAGAGCAGAAGTAGATGCAAAGGAGGGGGAAGTAGAAGACAATGGGGCCAAACTCAATCCTCTCAATAGAGAAGCCTGAAGGTTGGCCAAAGGAGAACGAGATGGATAAGTGATAAAACGGAATAGAGAGAGAGACAGTAACAGAAGCACCGACCGAAGTCAGAAGAAGGGAAGGAGGAGCAGGCGAGCCCATATCAGTGGACAAAGAAGAGGGAGCGGGAGAACCGACAACAAAGTCGGGGGAAAGAGTAGCAGAGACAATGTTGGCAAGAAGGTGAGGGAGATCCTCTAAAGGATCTTGGTTCACCCGAACCTTCCCGATCGGGGGGAAGAAGATGAAGAACGAATGTCAATGGAGTCTCCAGGCTCCGATAAAACAACATGAGAAGTTACAGAAGGCCACTGAAAGGAAGAGCGTGTTCGACGACGCCGTGGCAAACGAGGGGCGATGGCTTTTCTCTTTCATAACTGGCGAATTTCAACCTAGAACACAGAGGCAACCAATATCTTAAACACTCATTTAAGTGCTGGCGTAACACAGAAAGGGAGTTTCAATGCAACTTACTGCAAGGGGAGGAAAAGGAACTTATTCTGAAACAGCAGTAGTAGCAGCAGCAGTAGTGGTTGAGGCGTCTACAGAAATAGGAGGAGCAGGCAAAGCAAGAGCATCGAGCGGGCCCTCGTCTTACGAAGCCGGAGGGGGAGAAGGTTTAGCAGGAGTCTCGGTATCAACAAGATTAGATCTCAACTCTAGAGACTGGAAGATAATGGGTGGAACGAACTGAGCATCAACTTTTAACTCTCATTCGCTAGAAACAATCCGAAAAAGCAAGCCAAGGAGACGCAGGAAGCGATAGTTCAACTTGGAAACATCGATCCGGCGAACAGGGGGAGTACCGCGAAAATTGTTGATTCATTCATCTCATTATAGTTCACCCCCGCAGGAGGAGATGCCAGATCAACCGGGGATTCGCCCCATTCTCGAGGTACATTTTTCCAAACCATCAACCAGAACAGAAGTGAGATAAAGGAATTTCTCTATCTCCAGTTCTTGTGCTTAGTGGGATACCCGACGACGATAGCGTAACCTGGGTGGCGAACAATAAAGTAGAACTGCGGTACATCGACATTGACATAACGGATGTCAAAAATGTAATGGAAGAATTCAATAGTAGGCTCGGCACCAATCCACCGGTAAAAAGCGAGGAATCCGATGGTTGTCCTCCAGACATTGGGAATCAATTGGGCAGAAGCCAAGTGGTAGCGGTAGAGCAGCAAGGTTACGAAGGGGAAGAAGGGAAGTCCAACGCCGGCAAGCAGACAACAAGCGTAGAGGCAGAACTCACCAGCTCGGGATTGATAGCCCGATTGGAAGCACTCGGCCACCGGACATAATATTCGGCAGGAATACGATTGGAGCGGCAGAACTCCAGTACCTCTTCTTCGGTGATGGTGCTCTGAATATTATACACATTAGCAGCAGCACCACCACGTCTAGTGCCAGAGGAGGAGGCTATGGAAGCAAGCTTGAGCAATGGGAAAACTCAAAGAAACACGAAGCGAGAAAAAGAATTCGAGAGGATGAAAGAAGAAGATGAACAATCAAGGTGAAAAAGATAACCGTAAATGGGTGATTGTAAACCGCTTTTATGATGGTGATGATGAAGATCGTAACCAATTTTCGATGATATCTTCGGAGGTTATGCAAACCTCTAAATACCGAAGGTATAACAACAAACATGCTTGCCTCAACCAATAAGTATAAGACTTATACGGGAGAACGATGCATGGAAGCGATAGCAAGAAACTGATTGACGGCTCACGCAGAAGAAAAAGACAAGAAAGATGAGCACAGTTCCAAATCGTCTTCACAGCAATTAGAACTAGCGTGGGGAGAACGGATTGAAGCCACATTATAAAATGCTTTAAGGGGAGAACACTAAATCAACTTTTATTCTGAAAAATGCCTGAGGCAATTTAACAGCAAGAGAACATATTCAAGCAGGAGAACACTACCATGAAGAACATCTAAGAAACAGTTCGAAATACTTTTTCAAAGGTCTTCCAAACTGAGAGGCTTATGATGGAGTCATGGATCATTCAAGAGCGAGGCATTACCCGGCCGTTTATGGCGACTCAATACGCTAGCATGAGATTTCTTATTTTAAGCAAGCAGTTACTTAACTAGAAGGAGAGTATTTAGGGTTTCGGACGACGGATTCTTATGTGTATAAACACTTAAAATCTAGCCCTAAAACGACAGACCTTGTACTCGGCTATCTCCCCTCAAACATAATAACAAAGAGCATTCTCTCTTGTCGTGGACATAAGCATCTTCGCTGAACCACGTAAATTCTGTGTTTTGTAATTGCTTTCCGTTCATCATCGTCTATTTTCTAAATCCAACAAAACCCTAACCATCATATATATATATATATACATATATATATATTATATATACAATATATATATATATATATATACATATATATATATATATATATGGGCTATTCTCAGCTCGACTTGAGAATAGCATTGGTAAGCTAATATCTCAACCATTGATTTTCTTAATCTAACGGCTAATATTTTACACTTAATGAAATAACGATTCACGCCGTTAAGTATTTTTAACGACGCCGTTAAGTGTTAAAATTAAATCTCAGCCGTTAGATCAAAGGAGATCAACGGCTGAGATGTTTGCTTACCAAAGGCTATTCTCAGCTCGAGCTAAGAATAGCATACATATATATATATATATATATTAATATATATCTATATATAATATATATATATATATATATTATATATGCAATACTGTATATTATATATATATATATATATATATATATATATATACATTTTTATGGTATTTTATATTTTAATATAATTATTCAATAACTAAAATAATTTAATTATATATAATACTTATTATAATATTGCTAGTGTATATTTTGTTTAATAAGTTATAAAACCATCATTTTTCTCTCATATATTTTTTTTATATGATTATCATATTAGGTTAACTTTTATTTGTGAATTTGATTTTTTTTGAAGATTTACTTTTACTTAACTTCAGAAGAAAATATAGTATATAATAAATCAATATAACTGAGAAAATTAAAATATTTTAAAATTTAATTAAAAAAAGTTCTAAATTTTACTTATTATAATTTAAAAATAATATCTAATTATTTTTAACACGAGTATCGCGGGTGCCTTCGCTAGTGCTTATATATATATATATATATATATTATATATATATATATTATATATTATTATATATATGTAATCTAAAATATCTTGTATGTGAGGTTCGTTGTTTTATTTGCGTTGTTTTGTGAATTATGCTTTGAGCTGTGTGATGTGCTTGGATAAGTTCTTGTCACCCGTTCATGTGTGTTCGGGCGTACCGCGGGTGTGTCACGTGGTTAGTGACCCCGTCGGCACGTGGGAGTGCTTGGTAGTGTGCGAGTCAGTGTTGGATTGCTTGATTTTGGACTGTTTGTACTGTGCAGAATAGTTTTGATCGACCGATTTGTATTTCCGGTCGACCAATAGTTGCGTGCTGCCCGTGGTTAAGTGTGGGTCATGTGTTTGTTTGGCTCACCCCTTCACTCTTCTCTTCTTCTCCCGCGACTAGAGCTCCCCATCTGACATAGGTGAGTCCCCCCACTCATCTCCCTTGATTCTTCAGTTCTTTAATTTGGTTCTTCCATTCCCTCTCCCTCACTCTCCTAGCTTCTCTCTCGGATGTGTGCGGTTCGTGGTGAGCTTGCATTCTTGTGTTGTTTCGGCCGAGCCCTCGAGGTGAGTGGTTTGCACCTCTTGCTTGGTTGTGATTGTGGTTGTGATGAATACAATTGAGGTGATTTATGTGATTCAAGCTTGATTAAGTGACATCTTGATTTTGTGGGTGAAATCCTAGATTTTGTGATATATGATTTATGAGTATGTTGTGATGCTAGCTTGATGGTGATGTGTTATTACAACTTGCTAGTTTGTTTTGGCACCTATGATCATGTTGGTGGTGATTATGTGACTTGGACTTATTGTGGGAACATTTTCTTATTTCATGATATATGTTGGATATGTGTTGGAAAGGAAAATTTGTGGAATGCGTAGAAACCGTTGTATATCTATCACTAGTACTTATGTGATTGGTGTGCCCAATATGAGTATTGTTATGATTAGAGACATCGACAGCGTGAGCGCTAATAAGATTTGATAAAGTGAATATATTTGTGGTGGAGCTCTTTCGTTGGACTGCATCACCTAGATTCGCTCTCCCATGTGAGTCGAGTGGATATCGACAGGGATCGAAATGGGACGATGTGGGCCCCGGAGTTCCAGATTTGTTGTCTCGAGAAGATACCGGTGGGCGTAGTTAAGGCCAGCCCGAGGCTAAGGTGGCGGCTACGAGACCAGGCGAGGCTTGAATCGGAAATTCCGGAAAGGCCGGTATATCAAGTAACTCTCTTACGGCCAAAAGGGATCGCCCCGCTATAAGGTACTGGGGGATGCGATGTGCACCGTGTTTGACCCAGATTCTTGGTGCTACGGTACCTAAAGGGTGTGTTTCGTTGCAAATATGAAAGGACTAACGGGTGATTAGTCGAGCAAACGCTAACTTAAGAAAGTAAAGCATAATTGGCTTGGTTATGGAAATTCGTTTTACTACATGACATTTGATGATTATGATGATGTTTTACTTGATGCTTGTTGACAAGTGATATGGTTTGGTTGTGTTGTGGTGAGAGGTGCCGCGATCGTTATTCGTGCCGCTCACTGAGTCATATTTGACTCACCCCGTTGCTTTTAATCTTTTCAGATCCGTTAGATTGTGGGAAGGCACCAGCAAAAGGTTGCTAGGTTTCTGTCGTTAGCTCAGAAAGGATTTTTGGGAAGGTATTTTGGTGGGGCTTTAATTGTACATAGCTTTCGGTAATATAGTCCACACTTGTAAAAATCTTAATTTTTGGGAGCACTAACTTACATTTTGGTATTTTGGTTGGTTTGTAAATTTTTAGGTTTGTAAACCTTAGTTAAGAAGGTTTAAGCTCTAAAAGTTATGTATTTTGGATTATAAGTTGTAAATGACCGCATTATGATATATATGTATAAAAGCATTTCCAATTTGATATTCGAGTTTCGGCGCATGTGTATTTGGGTTTCTTTAACCTCTTGGTGTATG
The DNA here is from genome assembly GCA_002076135.1 of Xerophyta viscosa. NCBI lineage: Eukaryota > Viridiplantae > Streptophyta > Magnoliopsida > Pandanales > Velloziaceae > Xerophyta > Xerophyta viscosa. Next base: position 71,476 of record MJHO01000377.1, on the reverse strand, counting down.
AAAATGAATAGATTGGTGGTTTTAGCAAAATGTGACCATATGAGTTTCATGGTGAAGTGTTTGAGTGGTTTTGGAGAAATGTATTCGTTAGCAGTGATTCATGTGTTTTAAGGTTGCGAATCGATACCTGCATGTCTAATTTGGTTATGTAAATGTAATTATATTATGTTTGGAAGTTTTGGAAAAATATTTGAGAAAATGGGGTATTGTGTTTCTTGTTGCTGAAATCCTGTTTTTGCAGGTCCTGCAGGTATCGGTCGACCGAAAATTTGGATCGATCGACCGAAACCTATAGCCGTTCTGTTATAAGTTTCTGGTCGACTTTCGGTCGGCCAGTCCGATATGTCGGTCGACCGAAAATAGCTCTGAAATGTGACATTTTATTTTGCGCATTTGGTTTCCGAATTTGATTTCAATACTTTAGGGAGTTCTTATAAATACTTACTAGAGGTTGGGCAGTCCCAAAATTTTTGAAAAAATATAGGTTGAGCCGGTATTTTGTAAAAATAGATTTTTAGCATATTTTCAATGGTTTTAAAGATGTTTGGACCTTAGATTGTCTAGGATCATCTTGTGTCATTTCGGGAGATCGATGCATTAGTATCATTCGCAAAATGAGCTCGTGTTGGGACCGAACCGCCTCCCCCGCGGGTTCTCGTCCTAAACCGAATGTTCAGGTTGCGGCTCTTCCTTGATTTTGAGCTTTTGAGATTTCGATTTCGAGAATTGGGATTTAAATGAACTCCTTGATCGATTAAACTTACGCAAAGTGTTTATTTCGAATTTTGTTCATTTTCGAAAAAAATTGTTTCCCTCCGTCGCAGCTTGCTCTTGGCTCGCGGGTCGTGACATTGTATACTCATATTAATTTTCTAATTAATATTACGATATAAATTTATATCATATTTTGAATTGCTCCATTATTTTCTGACATTTCACTAATAATTAGGGTATCTAATAACCAACTCGTATATTTTTCTCAACCTCAACTATTAATGGCACTTCCCCCCTCTCCATCCCTCTCTCTTTTCGCCCGTTTTCTCTCTCTCTCTCTCTCTCTCTCTCTCTCTCACTCTCTTCATCCATTCTCTCTCTCTCTCCATCTATCAATCGCTTTCTCCGGCTTTGAAAGGTATTATCCCAGCCCTTTGCTCAACTGTGGTGATAAGTTAATCTCTGATTTATTATTTCAAAATCTTCTTCTAAAGTAATTAAGTGGGCTCGATTTACCCGGTAGCTATATAGTAGATCTGTCTATATCGAGGGCAATTTAATTTTCTATTATATTAATTTTTTTTTTTTGTTTTAAAACATAATGTTTATAATTTTTTTATTCAAGTTGCTTGTCACTATTGTTATTTTTGCACACGTATCGCGATTGCGTCATTTGCTATATATATATATATATATAGTACTAAAATACAAGAAAGGGATTTGTTGATATCCAATATAATTACTTAATAGTTAAAGTAAGTTAAATTATATATAGTAGTTATTAGAAAAACAATGTGTGGCGTATATTTCTTAGAAAATTATAGATTCACCTATTTTGTTTTATCTCCTATATATCATTTATATGATTTCAGATGAGATCCCCTTTTATTTGTTAATTTGTGTTTCTAATTTTTTGTAAGACCTATTTTTATTATCTTCTAAAAGAATATAATATATAATTAATCGGTGTAATTGGGAGAATAAAAATATTTTGAAATTTTAAATAGAAAAAATTCTAAATTTTACTAATTATAAATTTAAAAATAATATCTACTATATTACACACACATCGCGGATGCGAATTCGGATATATATATATATATATATATATATAAAGGCTATTGTTAGATCGAGCTGAGAATAGCCTTAGTAAGTTAACATCTAAATCGTTGATCTCTTTGATCTAACGGTTGAGATTCAATTTTATATTTAACGGAATAACGATTCACGCCTTAAGTGTTAAAATTAAATCTCAGCCGTTAGATCAAGAAGATCAACGGTTGAGATATTAGGTTACCATAGTCGAGCTGAGAATAGCATGTATATATATATAATATATATATATATATATTATATATATATATATATATATATATATATAAAGTTTTATCCTATATTATGTGGAAGATGAGAAAGATGAATGAATGCAGAAGCGAAGCATAGCATAACTGTTGGTTTAAATCAAGTCAAAATTATTTGCTGCACAATGTCATTCTACTTTTTCAAGCATCTATGATCCAATTCTTGAACCGAAGGTTAAGCCATAGTGATGTCCGTTTCAATTTTTAAACTCAATCGCAGACAAAAGAGTTGAGCTACGGTTAAAAGAAAAAAATTTTTACTTTGCAATCAACTTCTAGATCTAACTTCCTAAACATTAGCAATCTCTACCGAGAATATTTCATGCCAAGGAATGAAGCTAGTTACGAAATCTACTCCCACCTATCCTAAATACTAACTAGCTTATCTTACCTCACCTAAGATTTGTCTTTTAGCTCATTACTTCTATGATTGCACACTTTTATATCCTATTCGTTCAGGAGGCTCTATGTCTACTTCATTTGGATGTGGAGGCTACCTGGATCTCAAGATTAATAAAGTTTAGGGGAAATTAACCCTATTTTTTGAAGAACAAGAAAAGCGTCTTTACATTAACATCATATATAGCTCAGGAAAATGTAACAACATTTGAGTAAATTAACACAAGCGAACCCAAATACATAAACAGCTTACTTCAGATTTTTCAAAAGAAATATGAGCATTTATCAAGTCCAAGTACAATGCTTATTAATAATGATCAATAGATTGCTACGGATTCCATACATAGTACATCTTCGTCATATGTGATTAATTCTGGACGATCAGCGCCCACGTGAATCAGTTAAAATCATTCGGGGAACAATCCTCCGCCGCTTCACCGGAGGCATAGGCCTGCAACGCGGGGCCGGTGAGGCGGCAGATGCGCCACTCCGGTAGCACTTCAGCACCCATCCCTTCATAGAATTTGATCGCGTTCACGTTCCAATCGAGCACGACCCACTCGACTCGCCCGAATCCCATCCTCGCTACCTGCCCAGCCACCGCCGACAGCATCATCTTCCCCAGACCAAGCCGCCTCCATGGCGCCCTCACGAATATGTCCTCAATATACATCCCTGGCTTCGCTAGGAAACTCGAGTAGTTGGGGAAGCACAAAACGAACCCCGCCACCATCCTACCTTCGCCCCTCGCTGACGCGAAGTTCGCCGCCTCTGGATCGTCGACTGGGGAGACCAAATCCAAGTGGTTTGTAATCGGCGTGAAGGAGGGATCATCGGTGGAAATGGAGGCGGGGCGGTCGGGAGAGAGTTCGAGGATTAGGACGGTGAAGGAGCGGAAGGGGGGAGGGAGGGAAGGGAAGAGGGTGGAGGAGAGAAGGGATTCGGTGGCGGAGAAGAGATGGGTTAGCAGCTCAAACTCGGCCATCTGACGGATTAGACGGTGGATCTGGGGAATATCTTGCTTGTCCGCTAAGCGGAGATAAGCCCATACCGTTGGCGCTGCAGCGGCGGCCGGCGAAGATGACATTGTTCGGAGGTTTAAGTGGGGAAGCGATAATTTTCTGGATGGTAGGGTTGAGGACGTTTATCAGTATAGACTAGTTTTGCATATGGGAATAGTAGTAATTAATATAAAATAATAATATTAATTTTTTTTAAATATTTTTTTTATTTTTTATTAAATTTAATTAAGTGATTTTATTTAATTTTTTGTTTATTTATCATATATTATTAGAGTAAGATAATTATTATTTGTTATATATAAAATATTAAATTATTTGAGAATAACGTGAAATAATTATGATATCCAGTTATATATATAATTTGTTTTAAAATATGGATAATTTTATTAAAATAAATTTTATTATAAAATTTGTATTATTATCCCTTTTCTTTAATAGATTCGCATGTGTGTAGATCATTTTTAATAAACTAATTGTTATTTAAGAAATTTTTTTTTTTTAACTTCATTAAGCCTTTTTTTATCTTCTTCTATTAACTGCCTTCTCTGTGTTTTCTTTTTGGAGATTATCGTGGACAAACACTGCCTGTAATATATATATATATTCAAAAGATTAAGTTTTTTTTAATATATTAATTTTATATAAATTAAAATTTATTGTATTAAAATATTATACTATATTTATTACATGTTATTAGAGCAAAAATAAATATCAAATGACATACCGAAAGTTACGACTTTGACCACCCTTTTATATATACTGTATATAAATATATATAGATTATTGAAAATTTGATAAGACCTTTCCAATTTTTCAAAATTATTATAATTTATATTTAATATAAGTAAAAATAAATTATTATAAATTATACTTATTTTTTATATTTAATTAAATTATTAATAATATATTAAATGTGCCTGGAATGAAAAGTCTTATTAATGATGTGATTAATTACATATTTATTATGTTTAATGTACCACATATCAAATTGTGAGATAATAGTGATGCCATGTGACATATTGTGAGTTATAAGAGGTGCCATATAGCACTCTATTTTGATACCGAATTATATATATATATAATATTATGAGAGAGAGAGAGAGATTGTGTGAACGGCTCGCCACGGGCAGCTATCCAAAAAAGCGACAAGCCAGACCTTCAAAAAGTTATGTAATAACATTCTAATGGCTTAGTGGGTTTACCCGTTAACACTCGAAGTCCAAAATAATTATTTATAAATATTTTTTTAAAATACTTTTAGATACGTAAGATTAAAAATTAGGTAGGCTAGTATGAGGTTTGAAAAAAAGGGCCGATTTAGAGTTTGCCATTTTTTTTATATAGATAACAAAATCTTGGTTTTTTTTTTTAATTTAATTTTTATTTTTCAAAATTTTCAAAATTCTAATTTAATTTAATTAGTTTTTTAATATATTATTTTTTTTAAAAAAAATATACATATCGAAAATGCCCGACTTTATATCACATTAAAAGAATGACAAACTCTAGATCAGCCGCCCTATTATTATTTTTTTTTTCAAATCTCATATCAGCCTCCCGAACTCTCAATTTTATGTATTAGCTCCTCTTCAAGTTTATCTTTGCATCCTTCCTCACAAAATAATTTTTGTGCGGATGAAAATGTCCTACTTTATATTTCATCATTTTGACGCCTTAAAACTCCTATTTAGAAAATTTTTTTGGAATAATTTTCAACATGAAAAATTTAGATCTTAATGAGATCTATAACTTTTATATCGAACCTATTTTCAAAACATGCTTCTAAATAAGTGTTTTAGGATTCCAAATATTAGCAGATCAACACAACTAATCCGTTAGAATATAAAGGCAAAAAAACTTAAAAAAATCCAATAACTGTAAACGGTCGCTGATTACGTTACTGTTCATCTTCCTCGCCCGCGGGTGATAAGCATAATTTTATACATAAATTTAGCATTGATTGTACACTATTTTTATTATTTGTTAGTTGATTGTATGTCAAAATTATTAAATTGAAGTTAAATACGCATTAAAGGTTCGACCGGTGGATATTGGAGTAATTTTGTATTATTCTTGATAGATTTGAAACCCGACTGAAGCCTGCATCTGATGAATTTGAAGCTTGTGAAAAATGAAGAAAATAAATAAGTAAATGTAAAAAAGAAAAATGTGGGAAAGCTACCCAAATAAAGAAAATTTTTTAAACAAAGAGAGTTATATTTTAGAAAATCAAAAAAGTGAAGAAAATGAAATAGAATACAACATAATAAGTAGGGAGAGAGATGTTGGGGGAGACTTGAGCCATTTTGTAATCATGAACTCTTTTCTTTTCTCAATGAAATAAATTTAATTTTTGAGAACATAATTTTTAGTCCCACTATGATAATCTGAAATTAATTATAAAGTGATTCAGAAACAAGCAATAATTTAATATTGTGTGTTTCATAAGGTTCAAATAGATACGAGTGATTTGGCTACCACTAGGCTATTGCATCTTATGAGAGATACCACGAACTTACGTAAAATAGAGATATTTACGTACAGCTCGTGCATTATTAAAGTCCCTAAAATATATTGCGTTTCTTTCTTATCAACTTACATAAAGATATATAAGTTTGATAACGGACAAATAGACTTGATATTTTTCGAGAGAGAATATTAAATATCTACGAGGACTGCTGAAAATTAAATCAAAGTTATTTCTGAACACTAGATAATTAAATTTAGATTATCAAAATAACTAAAAATTATGTACCTTATTATTTTGATCGAATTTGATTACATTTATTCATCCTTTAATTTCTGTTATTAAATAAAAATCAGAATTAAATCTAGGCCGGTAATCAATAAATTCAGTCTTCGAGAAAAAGATACTCTACTCATTCTTTATTACTTGTGCGATTAGTGCGCTTGCTACGCAACAAGTTTTTAGCGCCGTTGCTGGGGATTGTAATTAGATAGTCTACAAACTTGGTTTGGATTATTTTGCGCACAAACATGCTTAAGAATTTTAAATGTTACTTATGATATTTGAGTTATGTTTTCATGATAGCAATTGATTGAAATGATTTGTGATTTTTTCTTAACATACTTGGGAGATGAATTTAATGATTCATTCAATTCAATATACACTCCACTAAATTGGTCATATTTGAGCAAATTTTATTTTGGTTTGCTTGAGGACAAGTAAAATGCTAAGATTGGGGGTATTTAATAAGTTCAATTTATATACATAAATTTGGCATCGATTATGCACTAATTATGTTAGTTATTAGTTGATTGCAGGTGAAAAATCTTAAATTAGAGCTAATTGTATATTAGAAGTTCAAGTGGTGGATTGTAGTTTTCTTTGTTGTAATTCTTAAATATTTGAACTGATTAAAGTTATAAAGCAAACGGAGTTGCTGGCCAGGATTAAAGCAACATATAACAATCAAGGCAATAAAGAGATAAACGGACGGCTGGATGGAGGTCAAGCAAAATGGAAAGCTCAAAAGAGGAAAGTATAAATTGAAAAATTAATCACAAATCACAAATTTCGAGAGCGAAATGAATATTTATATAGTTGTCGTTGTAGCAAAAATAGAGAGATGTTGGGGAAGGCTTGAGCCATTTGTAATCATCAACTCTTTTCTTTTCTAAATGAAATAAATTTAGCTTTTGAGGACATAATTTTTAGTTCTGCTATGATAATTTGAAATTAATTATCAAGTGATTCAGAAACAAGTTATGATTTAAAATTGTATGTTTTATAAGGTTCAAATAGATACGAGTGATTTGGCCATCACTATGCTATTGCATCTTATGAGAGATACCACAAAGTGACGTACAAATAGAGATATTTACGTACAGTTCATGCAGCATTAAAGTTCCTAAAATATATTGCATTTCTTTCTTCTCAACCTACATAGAGATATATAAGTTTGATAAAGGAGAAATAGACTTGATATTTTTCGAGAGAGAATATTAAATACCTACGAAGACTGCTGAAAATTAATGAAAGTTATTTCTGGACACTAGATAATTAAATTTAGTTATCAAAGTAACTAAAAATTATGTACCTCATTATTTTGATAGAATTTGATTACATTTATTCATCCTTTAATTTCAGTTGCAAATAAAATCAGGATTAAACCTAGACTAGTAATCAATAAATTCAATTATCGAGGAAACGATACTCTACTCATTTTATATTACTTGAGCGACTAGTGTACTAGCTAGATTGACAACAAGTTTTTGGCGACGTTGCCGGGGGCTGAAGTTTTGTTGACATCAATCTTTCTTAAAGCATATTTTAATTTAACGTGTATATTTTATTTTATTTTTTTAGTTTTTTCTTTCACCTCTTTAATTTAATTTTTAGCAATAATTTTCTATTTTTTTAGTTTTTTATCATTTTCTGTTTGTGAATTTTTATGTCTTTCTTTTTTTTTGTTTATTTATTTTCTATTTTGGTTCGTTAGTTTCTAATTAGTTTTTTTTTTATTTCTGTTTTTATTTCTTCTCTCCTTCTATTTTTTTCCTTTTAATTTTTAGTTTATTTTGATTTCTTGTTTTGAGATAAGTTGCCTTTGCTTTTGAGTTATTCGCAAAAATATGAATTATCAAAGGGTCGCGGAAGCCCAAAGCATTTATGAATTAAATACCCTTATTAGTGTGAATTGTAGGATTGATGCTCTTACTTGTATGTTGCAGGATTTTGTCACACTAAAACAAGCCATATTTTGTGAAATATGTTGACAACCATCCTCCGTAGGGGGAATGGATTGGAGTCGTCACCTAATTTTTATGAAAAATTAGGAAATCGAATAAGGCACTTTTGAGATTCTATGGCTCGTTCATCGGTTACGTGTGGGGAAGACAGGACACCCCCACAGTGCCCATCAAAGAGGGTACTCTATAAGTCATTAATATAATTTTGGGATTAAACTTAATATATATTGTATTCTTAAATACTTGTATATTGGCTATCTGCCTAACAGGAGTAAGAGAGGCTGGTATCCGCCTTACTCTCTAAATCCCGTGCGACAGGTACATCCAAATAGAGAATATATTTTTACCGGAACAATATCCATTGTCTCGATTTGATATATTCTTTATTTGTATGGGATTTGATTTTTAATAAGCATGCATAGTCGTACTAAGAAAGCAACATCCATCTCATCATGTTACGACTATTCATACTTAGCTAGCTAATTCGATCATTCGGATATTCGGGTCCATCCAGTCCCTAATCTTTGTGATTGAACAAATCAAATCTATACCAATATACATGTATTTAACTATTACGCGCACGGCCGATAATATCATCGCATGTGATTTAAAAAAGAAAAGAAAGAAAAAGAAAAAGAATATTATTACAAAAAGCTTAATTTTGTCTTTAAATATTTATATGTTTGACTATCCATCTAACATGGGTGAGAGAGATTGGCATCCACTTATCTCCCTCTACCATGTTAAATATATACATCTAAATAGAAAAAATACTTCATTAAGATAGCATCCACCGTCTTATTTCCGTATTTTTTCTATTTGAGTAGGATTTGATTTTTAATAAATATGTCTGACCAAACTAGGGGAGCAACACCCATCGCATCCTATCTTAGCCATTCATATTTATCATATCCCGATCATTTAGACTCAGGTCTATCCGGTCCTTGGTCTTCATGATCGGAGAAATCAAATCTCTAACATACCATGTAAGTATTTAACGACGAAAAAAAATTATAAGAAAAATGTTATTAATTTTGAATTAGTGGGCTCAGCGCCGTATCGTTTCCTCTTCATCGCCCGGTAGTAGGGTAGAAATATCCATCTCATCCCGTAACACCATCTTGTGATTTTTGGAGTTTTTAATAGGAAAGAAATATCCGTCTCTTTCCCATATTTATTCTAATTTGACATTTCGCGCTTTATTTATTTTTTGTGAGAAAAGAGATGCTGATCGGGAGTTTTTATGGAGCCGGACAAAAGCAATATCCATCGCCTTTTTCCTACTCCTTTCATTTTATTATTTTTTCTCTCGGGGAAATATCCATCTCCTCCGAAACAATCATTTTCATAAACATTTCTTAACTTCGATAATAGAGATAAAAAACCAAACCATAATTAAACTTATATAAGAAATAACATTCGCTGGTGCTAGAATAAACAAAAATAATCACCACGTCACAATAAGAATAAAAACAACCTCACAAAAAATAGAGTTATGCTTATACAGATGAACCGAAGTAACCGGCCTATGTATTAACTTAACCATACAAAAACGATTCCGCAACGTTCGTCGAGCCGAAACGATTCCTTAAGTTTTTTCGGTTCTACATTCGTCGGAGGCGTCGATAAACACACATAAATCTCAGTTGAAATATTTCGAGTACAACGTTATTTCGATTCATTTTACCCGCGGCGACATTCACAATCGAGATCAATATCATACATTCACAACCACACTCGAGGATACGAGTATACCTTTGCTTAGCACCGGGTTCGCGACGAAGCTTGAGGGCAGCGGGATCGGTAGCTAGAAGTGGCAGGAGCAGCGCCGGAGCTAGAGGCGGCGAGGTCGCAGTGGATCGGTAGGGTGGCGCGGACGCGGAGCGGCAGAACAGCAACTGGAGGCGGCGGCGCGGAGGGAGTTCGCGGCACGGGCGTGGCGAGATGGGAGGCCGGTAGTGGCGCGGCGAGATGGGCGGCTGGAGGCGGAGACGACGCGGTGGAGTCGCGGAGGGAGCTGTGGCGGCGGACGCGGCGGGATGGCCGGAGGGCGCGGCGAGGTCACGGAGGAGGAGAGGTCACGGCGGGATGGGCTGGTGACGCGGCTGAGGCGGCGGAGAGGCGGCGTGATGAGCGGCCGGAGGAGGCGGAGCTAGGGGTGGTAGGAGCGGCGAGGTCGCGGCAGGGGGAAGGTGGCGCGGACGCGGAGCGGCAGCCGGAGGCGGATGCTAGGGGACACGGCGGGATACGGCTGCGGCGGGGCGGATGGAGGCGGAGGCGGCGAGTCTCGGCGGAGGCGGAGGCGGCGAGGTCTCGGCGGAGGCGACGGCGGAGCTAAGGGCTGCGAGATGGGCGGTTGGGTGAGGAGGAGCTGCTCCGCTCCCGTCTCCCTCTCTCTCTTTGCCGTTCTCTCTCCCTCTCTCTCTTTCTCTTCGAATCTCTCTCTCTCTTTCTCTCTTTCTCTTTTCTCGAAATTTTCCCCTCTCCTTTTTTCGAAAATTCCCCCTCACTTTAATGCACCCCCAACAACCTCCTTATAAAGGAGGTTCAAAAATTACATAACAAATCCACTTTTAGACACATTTGCATGATCGGCCCTATGTGTACAAATCTTTAATTTGTACAAACACACATCATTTACACGTGTCACAATATGTTTTAAGCTGCCCGTTTGTGTCTTATTTTCAGAATATAGTCTAATTAAATTTGGTTACACGAATCAAATTTAAATTAAACTCTAGCTGGGCCAAATAAACTTAGACGAGCCGAACTGTGACCTGTAGGCTATTGTTACAATGCGGTACGCCGGGGGACAGTTGCCCCTCTTTGTCCAATTCTCGGAGGAGAGTAGGACAAAGATAAAGAGATACCACATTTTGTCCGGTTAGAGTGATGAACTTCAGAGATGAGTTTCTCTCTTCTTCTTTTTTTTCTTTTTTTTTTTTTTAAATACTGTATGACGAGTGGTTCCGTATCCGAGGTGAAATGCTAACGACGTGGTAGATTGCCCCCTTCGGGTGAAACGTTAATGACGTGGTAGATTGCCGCCTACCCGAGGTGAAACACGAACGACGTGGTAGATTGCCCCCTACTCGGGGTGAAACGCTAACAACGTGGTAGATTGCCCCCTACCCGGGGTGAAAAGCTAACGACGTGGTCGACGTGGTAGATTGCCCCCTACCCGGGGTGAAAAAAACTAACGACGTGGTAGATTGCCCCTACCCGGGGTGAATTCTAACGAAGTGGTAGATTGCCCCCTACCTGGGGTAAAAACTAACGACGTGGTGATTGCCTCCTACCCGGAGTAAAAAAACCTAACGACGTGGTAGATTGCCCCCTACCCGGGGTAAAAAAGCTAACGACGTGGTAGATTGCCCCCTACCCGGGGTAAAATGCTAACGACGTGATAGATTACCCCCTACCGGGGTGAAAAGCTAACGACGTGGTAGATTACCGCCTACCGGGGGGTGAAAAAAACTAACGACGTGGTAGATTACCCCCTACCCAGGGTGAAAACTAACGACGTGGTAGAGTGCCCCCTACCCAGGGTAAAAAAACTAACGACGTGGTAGATTGCCCCCTACCCGGGGTGAAAAAACTAACGACGTGGTAGATTGTCCCCTACCCCGAGTGAAACGCTAACAACGTGGTAGATTGCCCCCTACCTGGGGTGAAATACTAACGACGTGGTAGATTGCCCCCTACCCGGAGTAAAAAAACTAACGACGTGGTAGATTGCCCCCTACCCGGGGTAAAAAAAACTAACGACATAGTAGATTGCCCCCTACCCGGTGTGAAAAAACTAATGATGTGGTAGATTACCCCCTACCCGGGATGAAACGTTAACGACGTGGTAGATTGCCCCCTACCCGTGGTGAAAAACTAACAACGTGGTAGATTGCCCCCTACCCGGGTTGAACGTTGGAACGACGTGTGTAGATTGCCACCTACCCGTGGTGAAAAACTACAACGTGGTAGATTTGCCCCTACCCGGAGTAAAAAAAAAAAAAAGAAAAAAAAAAAAAGAAAAAATATATTGCTAACGACGTGGTAGATTGCCCCCTACCCGGGGTAAAATGCTAACGACGTGGTAGATTGCCCCCTACCCGAGGTAAAAAGCTAACGACGTGGTAGATTGCCCCCAACCCGGAGTAAAAGCTAACGACGTGGTAGATTGCCCCCTACCCGGAGTGAAAAGCTAACGACGTGGTAGATTGCCCCCTACCCGGGGTGAAAAATCTTTTTATATGCGGTGTCGTATTTGGCTAATATGCATTGTAATATGGAAATTTGCTTGGGGTTCGAAATTGAAATCGATGTTGATGTATGTAATTGTGTTTGTTTTATATTGGGATCAACCTTGGGAAACTTGCCGATTAGTCATCGATTTTAGGCTGTCGTCCCATGTTTGCATCTTGAAAATGGGGGTTCATGTGGATGTCATCCGTAACTCGTGTTTTGGCTTACCCGAAGTCAGCCAGAAAGTTTTGCTCGATCTCAAGACTTTTACCAGAAATATTTTGCTTGCATGAAATCTTTGCCGTAAACTCTGTCCTTGTTATCTTTTGTTTTTTCTTCTTTTTTTTTCTTTTCTTCTTCTTCTTTTTTTTCTCTTCTTCTTCTTCTTTTTTTTTTGTGTGCTGCAGTTTGAAACCATTTTATCGAAAAATCTGCCCTTTGACTCAAATTTTCCGGCAGAAAATTTGCCCCAGTTTGGAAGGAACTTGCTTGGTCAATGTCTTTCTTTATTATCGTTAGTGGTCACACTTGAAGCTACCTCCTGGCTGAGGTCAAGTCGAATGCTGTGTTTTGGCGTTTTTCTTTCTTTTGAGTTTATGAAATATAATTGTCATGCTGAAATGACGAAATCAAGTGCAAAATTTGCCAACGTTGCTTTTAAACAATAAATTTTCTTAGGTTTAGGTAGATAGGGATTAGGTCTTATTTTTGTAGAGCTATTTGTATTAGGGCTTTTGGAAAAATCATTGGGTTTTGGACATTTTCGGACGTGGACTGATTTTGTGACAGCTAACGATGGCTAGTTATGCGCGTAGAGGAAGCAATAATCAGCTCAGATCGGTTAATATTGAAAATAATTGCTGAAACTTTTGCTTAATCAAATTGATAGAATACGCCCTAACAAATTTTGCCTAGATCATTGAGATCTAGCGGGCACTTTTTTTTTTTCATGCATGGTCGAATATTGAACTGATGAGGAAAAGAAAACGCCCTTTATTTAGCTTGCAAATGTAGCTACAGTCTATGCATAATACCTTCGTATTGCAGCGGAATTAACAATAATCCGACAACTCAGATTGTCCATATCTGATAATATCAATGCTCCTCCCGAAAGGACTTGCTTAACAATATAGGGACCCTCATAGTTAGGGGCCCACTTTTCTCTTGGATCGGACACTGCCTGATTGGTCTGCTTGACTACCAAGTCCCCTTCTTTGATGCTTCTATCCCTGACGTTCTTGTTAAAAGCTCGTGAAATTCTTGTTTGATAGATTCGCCCATGGCATAGTGCTACCATCCTTTTTCCGTAAATCAGATTTAACTGATCATACCGGGATCTGATCCACTCCTCTTCATTCTGCTGGGTCTCAACTAACACTCTTAGGGAGGGAATCTCAACTTCAATTGGTAACACTGTTTCTGCTCCATAAACGAGAGAATATGGAGTTGCCCCTGTCGAGACTCTGGAAGTAATCCTGTATGCGAATAATGCATAAGGGAGCATCTCATGCCAATCTTTATACGTGACGGTCATCTTCTGTATGATCTTCTTAATATTTTTGTTGGCTGCTTCCACAGCGCCATTCATTTACGGGCGATAAGGCACTGAATTGTGATGGTGGATCTTGAATTCGCCGCACATTTTGTTCACCATTATGTTATTCAGATTTGACCCATTATCGTTAATGATCCGGTCTGGGAGGCCATATTGACAAATAATATTGTTCTTGAAGAATCTCGTTACTACAGACTGGTGTCACGTTGGTGTACGAGGCTGCTTCCACCCATTTTGTGAAGTAATCAATGGCGACCAGAATAAATCGGTGACCGTTAGAAGCCATCGGAAAGATTGGGCCAATCATGTCGATACCCCACATGGAGAACGGCCATACAGGGGTAAAAGTGTTGAGTTGGCTAGCAGGCATATGAATCCTATCGGCATACACCTGACATTTGTGGCATTTTCGGACATAGTTGATGCAATCAGTCTCCATTTTCAGCCAGTTTTACCCCATCCTTAAAATCTTCCTTGTCATGCTATGACCGCTAGAATGGGATCCACAGCACCCTTCATGGACTTCAATCATCACTTTACTGGCTTCTTTTTCATCTAAGCATCTTAGGAGCACACCGTCGGAGGATCTCTTATACAGGATTTCTCTACTAAGGAAATAACCATAGCCAATCTACGGGTAGTCTTCTTGTCACTTTCTGAAGCGTGAGAAGGTACTCTTGATGCCTAATATATCTCAAGATGTCGTGGTACCAAGGTTCACCATCTCTTTCTTCTTCTATGTTATGTATATCATAGGCAGGACTGTCTTGACAACATATTTTCACATATTCTATCCCGTCATCACCATTCAGGGTCATCATTGAAGCCAATGTTGCTAAAGAATCAGCTATCTGATTTTGCTCCCTCGGAACGTGATCAAAATGAATCTCATCGAATTTGAGGATCAAAGAGCTAAGATATTCGTAGTAAGGGGTTAATTTTGGATCCCGAGTATTCCATTCGTTTTGCAACTGATGTATGATAAGACTTGAGTCTCCGTAGACCGTCAACTTCTTTATATTCATAACTAGAGCCATCTTGATGCCCAAGGCGCAAGCCTCATATTTGGCGATATTATTTGTGCACTTGAAACTTCAACTTAGCAGCTATCGGATAATGTCTACCGTCTGGGGATATTAATATAGCGCCGATCCCCTTGCCAAGCGAATTCGACGCGCCATTGAATCTCAGGATCCAAGTCTCATCATCACTGCCTTCGTCTTCTTTCGATGTCACCAGGATATTCTCATCGGGAAAATCCAGACTGGCAGGCTCGTAGTCATTTATGGGCTGATCTGCAAGCATATCAGCTATAACGCTCCCTTTTATTGCCTTCTAAGTCATGTATATAATGTCGTACTGTGAAAGCAAAGCCTGCCATCGGGCAATACGACTGGATTGATATGGCTTTCAAAAAATATACTTGATGGGATCCATTTTTGAAATTAGCCATGTTGTATGGCTCTGCAAATAATGGCGGAGCCGATGAGCAACCCAAGCGACTGCGCAGCATGTCTTTTCGATCGAGGTATATCGAATCTCACAGTCGTTAAACTTCTTACTCAGGTAATATATGGCCCGTTCTTTCTTTCCCGTATCGTCATGCTGAGCTAATAATGCTCCCATTGATTCCTCGTGCACCGTCACATATAACAACAACGGTCTGCCATGAACTAGAGGCATTAAAATCGGAGGATTTTTCAAGTATTCTTTAATTTTGTCGAATGCTACTTGGCACTCCTCATTCCATTCGCACGTCTGGCCCGTCCTCAACAGTTTAAAAATAGGTTCACAAGTAGAGGTGAGCTGAGATATGAACCTCCCTATATAATTTAGCCTCCCGAGGAAACCTCTTACTTCTTTCTGGCTCTTCGGGGGTGGCATCTCCTGAATTGCCTTGCTTTTATCAGGATCAATTTCAATCCCCCTCCGACTTATGATAAAGCCTAACAATTTTCCTGAGGTAACACCCAGTATACATTTCGCGGGGTTCAATTTCAAATTCACCTGCTTGAGCCTTTCAAATACTTTTTGAAGTACGCGAATGTGATTTTCATCTTCTTTCGACTTGACAACTATGTCGTCAACATACACTTCCACTTCATTATGGATCATATCGTGAAATATGATTACCATTGCCCTCTGATATGTTGTCCCGGCATTTTTTTAGGCCAAATGGCATTACCCGATAGCAAAATGTTCCCTAGGGCGTAATAAATGCTGTCTTGTCTTTATCCTCAGGATCCATTAAAATTTGATTATAGCCCGAATACCCATCCATAAAAGAATAAACTGCATGCATTGCAGCTTGATCAACAAGAATGTCAATGTGAGGAAGAGGAAAATCATCTTTCGGGCTAGCAGCATTCAGATCCCTGTAATCAACGCATACTCGTATGCGGCCGTCCTTTTTGGGTACAATGACGATATTGGCCAACCATTCAGCATAATCGATAGGTTGGATAAATTCCGCCTCTAGTTGTTTATCGATCTCCTCCTTTACCTTACTTGCCAATTCAGGTTTCATTCTTCTCAACTTTTGCTTTATGGGCCTACAGTCTGGCTTAACAGGTAAGCTATGTTTGGCGATTTCAGGATCTAATCCTGGCATATCCCGATATGACCAAGCAAACACATATTCGTATTCCCGTAGGAACTTGACCCATCTTTCTCTCTCTTCTTCGTTTGGTAATGCTGCTACCTTGATCAGGCGTGGTTCTTTCTCAGTACCAAAATTTATTGTTTCGACCTGCACTTCGAGAGGTATTGAGATGTTCTCTTTTCTTTTTTCTTTCTGTATTTCTATCTCTTTGTTAAGCTCAGTTTCAGCAATTATCTTTTTATTAATAGCTGAGCGATTGTCGCTGTCCAAAGAAGATGGTCTAGACAAGGATACCCTATAATAAAAGGAAATGACGTGCATAAGAGAAGGGCTTGTAAGGTTTATGGTAAAAGAAAATTTTCATTTATAAGCAACGTTGGCAATTTTTACAAAGACTCGTCAAACGGCAAAACAAAACTATATTTCATAAACTTTTGGAAACAAATAAACCAAAACAAAACGACATTGACCGACTCTTCAACAAAAAAGAAGTTCAAGTGGGCAACTAATGACTTTAAAAAAAAACATTACATCGTCGGAAAAATCACTGGAGTGACTGTGTAGTTTTCTAATATCTCTCCTTCTGTGATCTTCCTGATGTAGATAGGGCAGTCTTCGTCTTCAATGGCAGAAATGTGCAGGTCGCCCATGTCGGGTAAGTTGTTGAATCCGGCTGATCGGAAGATGTGCAAGATTGGTGGAATGTTTAGAATAAATGGACGGTCCTGTCCGGTTGATATGATGATGTCTTCAATCTTGTTTAATTCTGGTACTTCGAGTATGAAGACGCCATCCACCTCGTTGTCGCCATTCATATCACTGTCTTCTTCCAAATATTCTATCATGTTTATGCTTGATGATCCAGCATCAACATTAGTAGTTTCTGGGGCTGGGTTGGGACTCTCTTCTATCGGATTGAGTTTGATTCTTCCAGAGTTGATGAGCTCATAAATCTTTCTTTGTAGAACCAGATAGCCTTCAGTGCTATGTCCCGCAACTCCACCATGATATTCGCAGCGAAGATCTGGATTATACCCGACCGGAAACGGTGGTCGCCATGGGAGCGGGTATTGGTGACATATGTCCTTCCTTCACTAACTGATTGAAAATATCTGCTTGCAGCACCGGCAAAGGGGGGTTATGTTGCCTATTGTTAGGGCGAGGTTGCCATTGATGAGGTTTGTTGCGGATGCAGCTGTGGCATCCCGTACTGTGGTGCTTGATTCGGTCCGTGGGTCGTGGTAGACTCAAGATGAGACTCAGGTTCAGAGGCTGAGAACTCGTCTGATGTTGTTGGTTGTTTTGCCGTTCGGCGAGTAGTATTCGAACTTGTGCTGCTAACTCTGCATTCTCCTTTCGCATGAGCTGCAGTTCTTCCCTTAAGGCTTGTTCAGTAGCTTGGTTCTGTATTTCTTCGAATGTCCCCATAACTCTTCATTTCGACTGCGTAAAATGCGATTTCTCGATCGGCAGTTTCCCAATGATGATCCTTTTCAGAAAACAAAAATAAATAAAAAAAAAATTATATTTACAAAATTGGTAAAAACAAATCAGGAGAATGCATTTGAATAAGAAACCTTTTATGAAAAGAAAAGAGAATGTTTTGACATGGATTTGAAAACAATACTCAGATTAAGTGTAGACTGATTGTCAACATGTACTCAACCCATAGACATCCACAACATTCCAACGATCGAGCAAATAGGGAATTTAATTAAGACAAAACGTCGAATATTGTATTTCTATAAGTTCTGAAATTTTTCCGAATGTCCATTTACACGCGTCTTGATCTGCATAACTCAAATCCTTCCAGTGCCTTAGCCAAAATTTTCTAATTGGCTCGGTATGATGGACATGCATGGTACTCAAGGGTTCTATTTTCATGTTGACTCTCGGCCTGTGCAAAAGGGTGTGAAAAAAAATCTTTTAAAAGGAAGGAAAAATAAAATAAATTTTTGTCGAAATAAAAGAGAATGCATAATCGAAAATTACATACACATTAACAGATTACGAAAAAGTTTACAACTTAACCTATTATGTGTGGACAGGGTATAAATTGGGGTGCCTAAAATGGCTGGGCTTATGGACTACCCACGCACATTGTACGCAAGCTCCGATTATCCCAGTGGATCTTCTAACAGCCTGTCATTGCTGGGGTTCCTCCCGACGACCAATATATATAATACACCAGCTCGGGGTACTACCCAGGTAACATCTTGGCTAGGGTAAGGGGCCAGGCATTACGGACTACCCACGTACATTGTACTCAAGCTCCGATTGTCCCGGTAAATAGGTTAGGCATAGCCTTGAGTTGTGATATGCAATGCAGAACATAAACTAAATATTTATACAGAGACACATCAATATATACAAAAGTATTATCAACAAGATAAGCATGTATTTATATGTTAAGCGTAATCTCAAACTTATTTTAATCACTTAGAACGAGCCTGACAAAATCCCCAGTGGAGTCGCCACCTGTTGACAACCTTCCTCCGTAGGGGGAATGGATTGGAGTCGCCACCAAATTTTTATGAAAAATTAGGAAACCGAATAAGGCACTTTTGAGATTCTATGGCTCGTTCATCGGTTACATGTGGGGAAGACAGGACATCCCCACAGCGCCCCTCAAAGAGTGTACTCTATAAATGATTAATATAATTTTGGGATTAAACTTAATATATATTTTATTCTTAAATACTTGCATATTGGCTATCTGCCTAACAGGAGTGAGAGAGATTGGTATCCGCCTTACTCTCTAAATCTCGTGCGACAGGTACATCCAAATAGAGAATATATTTTTACCGGAATAATATCCATTGTCTCGAATCGATATATTCTTTATTTGTATGGGATTTGATTTTTAATAAGCATGCATAGTCGTACTAAGAAAGCAACATCCATCTCATCCTGTTACGACTATTCATACTTAGCTAATTCGATCATTCGGATTCGGGTCCCATCAGTCCCTATATCTTTGGATTGGAACAAATCAATCTCTACAAGTATACCTGTATTTAAACTATTACCGGCGACCGGCCGATAATCATCGCATGTGATTTAAAGAAAAGAATAGAAAAGAAAAATATTATTACAAAAAGCTTATTTGTTCTTCTAAAATATTTACATGTTTGACTATCCTCTAACATGGTGAGAGAGATTGGCATCCACTTATCTCCCTCTACCATGTTAAATAGATACATCCAAATAGAAACAATACTTCATTAAGATAGCATCCACCGTCTTATTTCCGTATTTTCTCTATTTGAGTGGGATTTGATTTTTAATAAATATGTCTGACCAAACTAGGGGAATAACATCCATCGCATCCTATCTTAGCCATTCATATTTATCATACCCCGATCATTTAGACTCAGGTCTATCCGGTCCTTGGTCTTCATGATCGGAGAAATCAAATCTCTAACATACCATGTAAGTATTTAACCACGAAAAAAAATTACAAGAAAAATGTTATTAATTTTGAATTAGTGGGCTCAGCGCCGTATCGTTTCTCTTCATCGCCCGATTTTAGGGTAGAAATATCCATCTCATCCCCTAACACCATCTTGTAATTTTTGGAGTTTTTATTAATAGGAAAGAAATATTCGTCTCTTTCACATATTTATTCTAATTTGACATTCTTTATTTATTTTTTGTGAGAAAAGAGATGCTGATCGTGGGTTTTTATTATTATATTTTTATGGAGCTGGACAAAAGCAATATCCATCGCTTTTTTCCTACTCCTTTCATTTTACTATTTTTTTCTTGGAGAAATATCCATCTCCTCCGAAGCATTTTTATAAACATTCAACACTACCTAACTTCAATCACAGAGGTGAAACCAAGCTATAGTACTGATATAAAAATAACATTCGCTGGTGCATAAATAAACAAAAAAAAACACCACGTCACAATAAGGATAAAAACAACCACACAAGAAATGGAGTTACGCTTATACAGATTGACTGAAGTAAACGGCCCTATGTATCTACTTACCATACAAAACGATTGCCGCAACGCTTCGTCGAGCCGAACGATCCTTAAGTTTTTTCGGTTCTAATTCGTCGGAGGCGTCGATAAACACACATAAATCTCAGTTGAAATATTTCGAGTACAACGTTAATTCGATTCATTTTACCCGCGGTGACATTCACAATCGAGATCAATATCATACATTCACAACCACACTCGAAGATACGAGTATACCTTTGCTTAGCACCGGGTTCGCGACGAAGCTTGAGGGCAGCGGGATCGGTAGCTAGAAGTGGCAGGAGCAACGGCTGGAGGAGGCGCTGGAGCTAGAGGCGGCGAGGTCGCAGTGGATCGGTAGGGTGGCGCAGACGCGGAGCTTCAGAAACAGCAACTGGAGGCGGCGGCACGAAGTTCGCGGCGCGGGCGCGGCGAGATGGGAGGCCGGAGGGCGCGGCGAGATGGGCGGCTGGAGGCGGAGACGACGCGGTGGAGTCGCGACGGGAGCCTGTGGCGGCGAACGCGGCGGATGCCGAGGGGCGCGGGGGTCACGGAGGAGGAGAGGTCACGGCGCAGGGGGAAGGTGGAGCTAGGGGTGGTAGGAGCGCCGAGGTCGCGGCAGGGGGAAGGTGGTGCGGTCGCCGGAGCGGCAGCGGAAGGTGACTAGGAGACCGGCGGGATCGGCTGAGGAGGGGCGGATGGAGCGGAGGCGGAGGCGGCGCGGAGCTAAGGGCTGCGAGGTGGGCGGCTGGGTGAGGCGGAGCTGCTCCGCTCCCGTCTCCCTCTCTCTCTCTCTTTCTCGTTCTCTCTCTCTTCGAATCTTTCTCCACTTTTCTCAAAATTCCCCCTCCCCCTTTACTGTACCCCAACAACCTCTTTATAAAGGGGGGGGTTCACAAATTACATAACAAACCCACTCTTAGACACATTTGCAAGATTGGCCCTCAGTGAATTACGAAGCTAGGTCCGTCACTTCGAAATTTAGCAATGCTAGTCCCTACGTGTACAAATCTTTAATTTGTACAAACACACATCATTTACACGTGTCACAATATGTTTTAAGCTACCCGTTTGTGTCTTATCTTCATAATATAGTCTAATTAAATTTGGTTACACGAATCAAATTTAAATTAAACTCTAGCTGGGCCAAATAAACTTAGACGAGCCGAACTGTGACCTGTAGGCTATTGTTACAATGCGGTATGCCGGACAAAATGGGGTGTCGACAAAATATGCTGAGGAGGAAATTCAGCTGCACAGTGCAACACGGAGCTTTTTTAGTTCGCATCCAGCTTCAATCATAATCAGAGTAACAGCTACTCAAACACTTACAACTCTGGATGCAGAGTCGACCCCAACTTTTCTTGGAACAACAATATGGGAAAATAAGACCAAACTGCATAGGATGAAATGGTATCTACTGACGAATTACTCCACATTATCTTAATGCAAAATGCAAGCATAAAAAAATCTGGAGATGTCCATTAAGATTTTGGAGACCCAGGTTGGCCAAATCGCTACAAAACTTGCAAATAGATCAAAGGGAACACTCCCTGTCAAAATGGAAAACTACCCGAGAGGTAAGGAGCAATATGACGCTGCGACACTTATGAGTGGCAAAGAAGTCGAGGAGAAGATGTATGAAATTATAGACACTAAAGAATAGACCACGAAGGAGAGCTGCTCCACTGAGCCAAGAATTGAGCATTATGAGAGTGACGAAGAGCTGCCACTTCCTACAGATAAGCCATCTGATATCTTGTCAATGAAGTTATGCATGACCATCATTCAAAATAAACTTCCATCAACGTTAAAATTAAGATCCAGAGAGTTTTATTATTCGTTACACTATAGGGAGTTTGTTCTTTCATAAATATTTTTGTGATTTAATTTTTAGAAAACTGGGCCTAAAAGTTTATGACAATAATTGACACTTTTATATATCATAAGGCTGTTAACTTTTTATTTAATATTTTGGCATATGCATATGAAGAACCAATCGAGTTGAAGGATCCTGGATAGTATTGGTGAAAATCAAGCTAATGACGTTAAATAAGTGCTTCTTGGGAGGCAACCCAAATAAATTATCTCTCATTTTATTTTTTGCAGTTATTTCTAGTTTTAATTATTTTTTTTTCAAAATTTTGTGTTAGGAATAAGATGGAGAAAAGATGAAGAGTATGTTATGAGCCAACTATTCAGAGACCTGCAAATAAGTTTAGTGAAGCTTAAGAACTCATCAAGTGGACCGTCAACGCCTACGATTCAGCTACGAGCAAAAGGAAGTGTCTTTCTCACGCTAACTCTTGTGTTTAATTTGAAAACATTGGGACAATGTTTTACTTTAAGTTTGGGGTGACTAATTTTTTTTTTTTTTTTTTTTTTTTTTTTTTTTTAGCATATTTTGATTAAAATTTGCTTTTGGTAATGATTGTTTTGAGTTGAGTATATCTTTTTGTGTGAATGGTCTTAAAATTCTAACTTGTATATTAGGATAAGTGAAAACTTAATTGATTTTGCCTTTGTGGCGACATAATTTGAAATATCATAACATATATTTTTAGTTCTTGAGTAGTTTTGAGCACTCAACATCGTTCATGCCTTGTCCATTTTGAGTAAATCTAGTCACATGATATAATTATATATGAATTTGTTGATAGATCTCAAAAATTTGTAAAAAAAAAAAGAGAAAAAATGTAAAAAAGAAGAGTTATGCAATAATCTACTCCGCTGCTTAGAGTTATCTAGTAACTAGAAGTATTCATGAACCCATCTTTACTTTTACGTCAAACAGTAGCTCACGTTATGAGTATGCAATGCACCTTAAGTGTGTCTTATTAAATAACTGGTTGACTTCATCATCATTGTCGGGAGTTCTATTTGATTTGCACGATCGCGGGCGAGCCAAATGGCTCGAGTCCGACGCCCAAACCCCTCTTTCTCCTCTCTCTCTCTCTCGTGTTGTCTCTCACCCTCTCGCTCTCGCGTCACTCTCTCTCTCTCTCGCTCTCAACTCCGCCGCGACGGCCGACCTCCGCGCCGCCTGACCTGCCGTCGTCGCCGCCGGCGTGCCGTCGCAACCATCGCCTCTCCTCCCTGCCGTCTCCTCTCTCGATCGTGCGCGTAATTTCTCGGCCGCT